>JADLZK010001291.1:0-108481 GCA_015847255.1 Hyparrhenia diplandra
TATTAGAGCAAATATTGTCTCTCATCAAAAGAAGCATTAAATAATGTATTTACCACAAAGTTTGCAGCTGAACACCCTCACACAAAATTAAGGTGCAGTTCCTTGATTCTACTCCACCTACTTTTATCAGCTTCCTCCAAACAATCATAAGTGACATCATTTTTTTTCTCGACTTATCCTGGTGATATTCATAACACTACAAAAATAAAAAAACTATAATAACTCTATTGTGAGGCGACATTATTGAGTAACAAAATAAATCTTAGTTTTCAAAATAAACGCGTACAACAATGAAGGTCATCATTGGTGAGACTTGATAGCAGATCTCCATCCAGCTTCAATTAAGACAATCATTTGATAAGTTAAATTGGGGATTATCAATGCTCAAATTAATAAAGATCATCATGCTATTTCTAATTTCATCTTTTTTTGAAATCAATGCCTAAAGTGTGCGTGCATGCAATTCAATTTTTTCTCAACCAATAGCTCAACATGAGTTCCTCCCGCAATGGTATGAGTTCCATTAACAAAACTCTCCTGAAGTAAACAAGGAAATAAACATCATATAATAATAAATCTGTTATTTGTAAGAACATATATTAAATGTAATGGTAATAAACCTGCTCAAAAATTCCATCACTTCTAGTAACACAAATTTCGAGGTTGTCATTCAACTTCTTACAAGATCCTACAAGTTAAATAAATATTGTTGGAAAGTGTTAATGTTAACATACATATAAAAATTGTTTTAGTTTGTCACATCAAGATGGATACCTACCTTGGTAAAGCCTCTGCTCTACTCTCCAATACCTTCTTTGGATACATATTCACATACTTTGAGAAACTCATTTCAACATCCAACTTTTCACCATTAAACTGAATATTTAGTTTATTTCCAATACTTGCAAGAATCGAATGGACCTTGTCTTCATTATTTTATATAAAAATCTTCTCATAATGGGAGTTTAACTCAAACCGAAACTTCATTTTTGGTCATGTTTTTCTTTCCCTTGAAAGAGTGTAGCTTTTTCTGAACTTTGAAGTTCAAAGTTCCATGTAACCTACATATTCAAAATTAATTATCATTGGACTAATAGCATTGAAATAAACATTACCAACAATTATAAGTTTGAAGGCTAGGACTCGCTTAACAAACTTAGTAGCTCGGAAGCATTATCTATAGAATTAGTTTATTTACTAAGTACACATAAAAGAAAAACTTACTTCATAGTCTGCGTTTTCAGTATCCAGTATCGTTGATATGAATCTTTCGCATCCTTGACAACATAAAGATAGTTTGCTCAACGGTTGGAGCATTGAACGCCAAGTCATTGTAAGAGTTAAACTTGTTCTCCCCACTCATGGATTGATGACTCAAAAAAAATAGCACCGGCGCTAGAATGCATTTGCCGTTATGTTGCACTGAAAAACAAGCCATTGGTGAATCCAAACTCCAATTTAGTAACACCATCCGTGCGGGCAACTATCAATAAATACTCCTCTACAATCCGAGCAATGGCTGGGATATAAGAGACAGTATCATAGTGTAACTTATCCACACCATCAAACAAGAGCACTCTTGACTCTGAAACCGAACACTACCATACTTTGATATCACCCAACTGCAAGACCAATGGAAATTGTGACAATGAATGTACATCACTTGAAGCATATGCATCCTTATATGCATCTTTCTCCGAGAGTTCAAAGCAACCCTCCATTCCTTAGAAAAGAATCCGTGAGCAAAAGCACCCTGCAACATCCACACACACAGTTGCATACAAGGAACACAAAAAACAAATATAAGACAAGATATGGCAACACATGGTATGAGGATCTGTGAGCAACAGCGGACCTACAACACCCATACAAACAAAACCAAAAAAAGAATACATAAATAGTCATATGAAAAAATAAGATAGAAGCAATAACTACCCCCCTCCATTTCAATATACATGACGTTTGAGGCTGGGTAAAAAATTTCAAAAATACATAGGTCTTGTACCCTATACTCAGGCTAGTACTCTGTCAACCATCGAACCATCCATCACGTCCCTGCATCCCACTACGTTGAATAAAAGAAAAATAAAAAGGACGGTGGGAAGGCTTTCCCCTCAACCTCTCTCGTTGGGGCATGAAGGCGCTGTGTACTTTTCAATTGTTTAAAGCTGTGTGAACTCTGACTGTACAGTGATAATCATTGGAATTGTAGGATATACAGGTCATTTATTTGGTGCCTTGGTACTCCCCCATCTCCTAAAAACGTCATGTATCTTGAGATGGAGGGAGTAATTTCTAATATGTGTGTGCGCACTTTGAAACAAAAAAAACGAAAATTATTTGGGTTCATATTTGGAGACGCCATGTACAGACAAGATGTCAACGGCGAATTCCCCGTCGAGGCAGCTTCCCATCCCCGTCCAGGGCCAAATTCTTCCCCATCCCCGGTGGTCACAAAATCCGCCACAAAATTAGCAAAGTTAATATGGGCCGAAAAATCCAAAGAAACAATCCTAGCAATTTCACAATTGAGAAGAATCTCGTACATCCGGTTTGCTATGGAATAGATCCATCTAATTTTAAAAATCTAATCAATCCAAATAAAATACAAAAGTAAAATTAAACAAACCACGCTACGCTTCTTCTATCATCTAGAAAATCACGGACAAGAATTGAAACGAGATGCACATGCCGGCCGAGAACGGGAGAAGGCAGCGGCAGACATGGAGGGCTCCATACAGCGAAGACGGAGGGACCCGTGGCCCGCACAGTGCGAGCCGGCGCCGCCCCTCCAATGCTCCCGCCGGCACGCAGCGGCGGCGTCTCTCGCACCTCAGCCTCCCGTAGATCTGCACCTCGCGGGGCCCTCGCTTCCGGCTCGATTCGACGCGCGACACGGAAAGCCGAGAGTGAGGAAGGAGAAGGTATGCGTCGAGATCGAGAGACCCGCGGCTTGGGATTGGGAGGGATCGGGTGGCGGCGAGAGGGGTGAAATTGATCACGGTTTGGGAGGTTGGGAAGGTTTTTGTGGGGGATTCTGCCGTGAGAACGTCCAGGTCCAACAGTAAGCGTCAGGATGCGCTCGTTTTTTGGCCTGGCGGCCCATTTGTTTCTTTATATATTACTAGCAAAATATGTCCGTAATAATTCATCAATTGTTCAGAAAATACGGTATTAGAAATTCTAAGTATTTATTTATGTTTGTTTATATTCTTTATAATTTTTAAGCCACAGTCAATTATTTTTGACCATAACATCGATAATTTATATATATTTTTTAGATTACACAAGATAACGCAGCCTTCAAGATCCTTGTATGGATCATGCATTGGTCACGTGCCCTCATGCATATGCATGGCTGCAATCCTGGCTTGGTAAATGCAACGCTCAATGTTGTAGTGTTAATTATATTTATCAAAATAATAAAAAAAAACACATGACCACCTATGAAGGAGAGCGAAGGAGCCCGCCCGCACCACAGCGACATGGTGATTGTCTTATCCGCGTACAGCGCGGAGGCGGCTTAGGGATGACTTCTTGTTGTGTTGTCCATCTATGCCGGGGAAGCCGCTCAGACGCCGGAGGACGTCGAGGCGGCGCGCCCAACCTCGAGGGCTTACATCGATAACATCGAGCACCTCGCTGTGGAGGACATTGTCCAAGCACTGCACAAGCACAATGACAAGATTCGCTTGCTCAGCATCTCCATCTGCTTCGTCATTGTGCTTGTTTTAAGAAGCCAAAATCATCACATCACAGAACACACAAGCTGCAATTCTATGCCAAATGCAGAGACAAAGTTCATAAAAAAAAGGAGAGCATACCAATCAAGCAATGACAGTAGAAGAGCAAATGAAGACAAGTAGGCCAACTTGCTCGTGCTCCCTGTAGATAATATTGCCAACACTAAATAATCACAAGGCAATACAAATAAGTCAAAAACCTGAGCATAGGCAAACTTACTTCAAACCTACAGGTGGTGACGACTTGTGTACAAAGAACAATTGAAGAGTTGAATCCTTTTAGTGCTTCCTTATTGGATATTTTGCAACATGCACAAGAAAAGAAAGAAATACTCAGATCTGCTCTATTTGCAACGAGGAGACATGTTTGCATTTCAATACTTGCAGATCTAGCATAAGAGAACTTACATACAAATTGATGGATTCCCTTGTGAACAAGATCTTGAATTCTACTGGTTCCTCTGCAAAATCAACAAAGACAGTAAACGTCACATCAAAATTGAGCTGAATATGGTACTTCTCCAAAGATGGGAAGAGATGGCAGATCTGGACTGAATGAAAGTTTGTCAAGCAAAGAAACCTAAACCTTTGAGTCTTTCTAACCTTCTCACCTTCGTCTACTCCTTCCTGCAACCAAGAAAAAAAATACCAGAAATTATGCTGTGCTGAAACCCTACCACGGAGAGGAATGGGGATGAGAGGAAGGGGGTGTGAAGATGGAAGCACCTGGATACGCAGGGGAATGGAGATGAGGCGGCGGCGTTGTTCCTGCTGCCCGGCGGTGGCCTAGGGTTGGGGACGCCGGGCTTCAGTGACGGCGGGATGGGGGGGGGGGCGCTGGGGCACCTGAGGGAAAGTGGCGGGCGTCCGGAGCGGAGGTCAGGGCGGGCGTCAGAGCGGCGGTCAGGGCGGGCGTTCCCGGGAGCCGGAGGTCGCCCAGAAGCGGAGATGGCCGGCGGCGGCAAATTTTTTTTTTTTTTTTTACTCGTGACTTCTTCAGAGTGGAACTGGGGGAGGGATAACTGGATATAAGGGCTTGGCGCTGACAATTATTGGGCTTTAGCATTTAGCTCCCGCGCACGCTTTCGGCTTTGGCGCGCAGTCTCCCGCCTCGCATTTTTATTTTTTTTAATTATGTTGCTTTCGCGCCTACCCCTTCGACGACACTGGAACAGTGGTCTAGGTAGGCTTCGCCGACACTTTCTCTGTGTAAGAACTTTCGCCGACACCTTTTATGTTGGGATGAGAAACGCCGACACATAAGCTGTAGACCTACGCAACTATTGCCGACACTTTTTGCGACGTTAAAAAAGTGAAGAATTGCCAACACAATTTGTGTTGTCCAAACCCATAAATTGCCAACACATAATTGTAGGGAAAAGTGGGTCATGGTGTAGTGAATTCTCGGATTGCAAGATTACTTTATGGTTTCTGTTAATCCTTGTTTTTGTCCAGAACAAGCCGACTAATTGAGGAGGTGCCTTTCCGCTGCTAGCTCGGTAATTTTCATGCCTCACTCATAATTTTGTTATTGCCCTATCTGGGATACCTCATCAGGTAATACTTTGCAGGCACCCTTTCGAATTTAGCACCAATATTAATAGAAGACAATTTATTTCTGAAAAAAGTGTTCCATTTGACACCTGAGTTGTTGAATTGATCAGAGATTAGAGGAAACAAAGTAGTTTGAAATAGTCAAAAGCAGTACCATTTTTTTAGTCTTATAATTGCTTGCATGATTGCATCACCGTTCGTTGGACATCTACCTATGGTTTTTTATCATGCATAATAATAGCCTTTTGACCTTGTGAACACAGCCCATCACACCAATCTGTATGGATAGTCCACTTTTGTTATTTTTGCAATTAATTTTACAAGAGCAATGGTCGAGTATAGCATAGATCGACAAGTCCTTGATAATATTTAGTTAATGGATTTTTCAATTTTTATTTTGTGCAGGCCACTCTATAGTAATATATATCTCTGAAAAGCTTTACATGTGTGTATTTAAACTTCACACTATGATATTAGCTTGTGAATGGATACCACAGATCAATAATGAATTCTTAAAGAGTTGGATTTAGACTTTAGAATATAAGAACAAACGAACCAAGGTATAGGGAACTCTTTCTCAGTTTGTCTTTTTCATGAAATCTCCTTTTGGTTTGATTTACGTTATGACTTAAAAACATTCAGTCAAATGAGCACATGCTTGGCTATGATCTTAGAAAATACTATTGAGAACATTTAAGGTTCTGTTTGATTTATTTATGCATGTCCTGTCAGTGTCTTTATGCTTAGTGCAGTGATCGATGTGTTTCAAAGTACTGGTAGCCTTGAATATATCCACATTCTGGGATCAAGTCTGGGTCAGAGCACCATAGATCATCCAGGAGGCCTCGGAACTGTACCCATACCATGATATGCCCACATGTCAGTTAACTACAAAAAAAAGGTAATTAGTCATTGTCAAAAAAGTGTTGTGTAGGGGGATTGAAACCTGCTGCAGGTTATAGGTAAGATGCTTTGCCATTACGATCAAATAGATTATGTGCTAACAAATATAAGGTTTACTTATTATTTTACTTTATTTACAATATACACAACTAATTGCTCACGTAGGAATAATTTGAAGTTTTGATTTTTGAACCGACCAACCTGATGCTTAGAAATAGGTGAGAAATTTTTGGAAAGATGCTACCGTAACATTTTGCATTGGAAAAATTATACTGCTTCCACTCATCTTCGTATGACATTTCAGAGAGAAGTGAATGAAACTGCAAGCAAATCAAAATTATTGTCTGAAACATCGTATGAATCTGACTGGAGGGAGTAGCATTTATTAAGAATGTCCTGCATATTTAGTGGTTCATATTAAAATTTTTTAGAAAGATGTTCGTGCCATATTCTAAGTAGCAGACAAGGATAACTTTGGCACTTCTTCGAGTCATTTGTGAAAGATAGTGGACTTGTATCTTAAATCCAACCAAATATAGGCCGTCCAACTCAGATGGTAGCTCTAAAGAGTTGCAAGACCTCGGTATTGAACAATTGAAATTCTATTGGTACTTGAATTATCAACCTCCTAAGAAAGAGTTTTTTTGTTTTGGTTTTTCTGAATCATTTGTTGCCTTTTACAGGCTACAAAAGGATGGCTGGTTAGCTACCAGATCCAAGTGAAAAGAGGGTGGATTTGGTCTTGTTCTTGGTTCAGATGGCAAGCAGTTCCAATTTGGCTAAATCTCGAGCAAATCTGAACTACTACAACCACTCACTGTAAATGGTAAATTGGACTATTTTGTAACATTATCTTTATCCTTCAGGTGAATATATGATCACGGCGGGGGAGGAGGAAGGAGGAAGGAGAGAAGAGCGCTGTATCAGTAGGAAGGGAGTGGAAGGGAAGAGCGCTGTAGCATATTAGCGAGTGGGTCCCACATGGAGCAGCTAAGGTTATTCATGTACAGATACAAAAATACTTGCATCATAATTTGGATGTGATGCAAAATAAGCTAAATAATTATAGTGATTTAGGTTTGGTTATTTGATTCTACTGAACAAATTTAAGGATTTATTTTGATTTAGTAGTCACTGTTTTCATAAAGAGAGGGAAAGAAAATAGTCTTTTCTGTATTCTTTATACACATTTATTTATATTGAAGATTTCTTCCGCTGATATAAAACATTACCTTAGGTGAATTACGTAAAACCTGTAAAATAGAGTTTGTGCCTGCGCCCGTCCATGATTGATTGTGTTACTTTAACAAAAACTTGTTTGGATTAAATATCACTTTAATTTATAGTATTGCTATCTTATCATGCGATCTATATGTTTTTATATAAAATTTAATTATCCCGTAGTAACACACGTGCGCTTAACTAGTTAAGAAAAAAGGAAAAAGTCTACTTTTGGTCCCTCAATTTTTCGTCAAAGTCCGGTTTTGTTCTCTCAACTCTAAAACCCGGACATAACAAATCCCCCCAACTCCGAAAACCGTGCAAATTTCATCTCCGGCGGTTTTTCGCTAGTTTTGCTACAGTAACACCAGGTTTGCTACAGTAGCCACGGTTTTGATTTTTTCCTTTTCTAATTTATTTTACTGAATCTTGAAAAATCATAACTCTTGGATATAACATCGGATGAAGATGATTTTTATATGAAAATTATAACTCTTGATTGAGATCTACAACTTTCTAGTTTTCAGTTTTTTCAATTAACGACTTTAAGACGCTCAAAAATTATACAAAAATTACAGCAACATAATAATCACATACTTCTACTTGTCATTATTAGAAAATTAATAATTTGTTTTGTTTGTTGCCAAATGAAGACACTTTGCATACCAAAATTTTAGCACTCTAAAAGATCTATATTCTTATAGTTTGAGGGATGAAATTTGCACAGTTCGAAGTTTAGGGACTTGTTTTGTCGGTTTTAGAGTTGAGGGACCAAAAATCGAACTTTCGTGAAAGTTGAGGGACCAAAAATGGAGTTTTTCCTTTAAAAAAAAATTAGCTTTATCCTTTTTAGGCTTTTCTCTCACGCCCTCGGCCTCCCGCCCCTTTGTCATTTAAAGAGTAAATTGGTTTGTGGAGAAAGTCGTCGGCGAGGGCGGCATCCACATCGCCGTTTTCTCCCGGGCCGGATAAATCTTGGTTGGCTCGGATCGCATTGACTTTTGTCGCTGCTTGAGATGTCCAGGCGGGCCGGATGCAAGTGGTATTTGTCCGCCGATTGGCCGCGGGCTAGCTCGCATTTGTCGTCCGATTTATTGGCTTGGCGGGGCTGGTCCCATCCGTCGGTCACAATTGAGAAATCTAGGTGTAGCAACGGTAGCCAGCTGTAATGCAGGGGCCCCATGACATGGTGTTCCTCCCGCCTTCGGATTTGCCGATCGATCGATTATTCGGGTTCATTTGGTCGGGTTGGTCGTGGTTAGCCGGGTCCATCGGGGTCGGTTGCACACCTAAGAAAGTCGTATCCCTCCTCCGCTCCACCCTCTCTCTCGCCCCAATCCCCACCCTCCCTCCCGGATCCTAATGGCAACGGGTACAAACCCGCCGGGTTTAGCTATCCCAAACCCGTGCTCGTTAACATAAAATGTACCCACCAAAAACCCATGACATGTTGGGTATAAATTTTTGCCCAAACCCATGCCCGTCGGGTCACGGGTTCTTATCTGGTAACCTATACCCGCCATGGTCATGACATGCCGCAGCAAGACTTCCCCTCATATATCAACACCTAGCATTCTTTTTCTGACTCATCAAGATGCCCAAAATGAATAACTTGGCGAGGTGGGGCAAGAGCTAGCACTTGCACTTGCACTCTCAAACATACCGGAGTCATAGCGGCCCATTAGCTAGTGGTAGCATTTGCTAAAAAAAAACTACCTAGCTGTAGCACTACGAATGCATTGTTTTTTTCCATGCATTTATACATTTTGTTTTCTAATTTCAGCGTGTGATAATATATAAACGGTTAAAAAAACCCATGGGTTTTGCGGGTATAGACACTACACGCCCAAACCCATGCCCATAAACCCGGCGGGTTTAGATTTTTGCCCATTAACAAACCCATGGGTACAAAATCGACCCATACCCTTGCCCTAATAGAGTAAAAACCCGTTGGGTTTCGGGTGTCGACTACCGTGCCATCTTGACTCCGGAACTCTCCACGCCCTCTCGACGCTCTCTCCGTCTCTCGCGCTCCCTCTGGCGCCCGACGGAATGGCGGCGGCTAGGGTAGGAGAGAGAGCAGAGCGGGGGCGCGGCCGGCGAGTCAGCGTGAAAGGCCGCCGGTGCCCGGGCGACCAGCGCCAGAAACCACCGACGCCACGCCCGCGAGCACGCCCGGCGCCCGGCGTAAGGATGCCGACGCGGCAGTCCAAGCGTGAGGTCATCAGCGCCACGCGCGCGAGTAAGCCCTCGCGGTGGCGAAGGCGAGCCCAGCGGTGAGACTCGCACGGCGATCAGCGAGGAACCGTTCGGGTAGCGGCGCCCACCCTTTGGCGGCCTCGGACGCCGGTGAGCTCGCCTCTCTCCCCTCCTTGGTGCGGCGGATTTCTTTCTTCCTGGTGATTTGGGTTGATATTCATGGATCCGTGCTTGTGCTTTGGGGTTTCTTGATTTGAACTGATGCATAGGCGACTCAGACGAGAAAGGCCTCGGGCGCCCACGGTGAGGGGAGGGAGGCGGTGGTGCGGTGCAACAGTAGCGGGTGGTGGCTGCGCAACTCCTTCCTCTCCTCTCTCTCTCTCTCCGCCCCTCTTGACGCAGCGCACACTCCACGCTGACGCGGCGTGGCGCCGGCAAGAAGCGACACCGGCGATGGATGCGGCGCGACAGCGTATAGCGGTCTCGATGGTGGGCGTGAAGTCGCGAGCCACGTCGCGTGCTGCAGTTCATCGATTACGGCGACATGGCGTATCCGGCCCGATTGGCGCGGCCGCCGCGAGCTTGAGCTGGCCTCCGCGGTTCGCCGCGTCGCGGGTGGGAGTGACGCGGCGTGCCGCCCCGCCACAAAGCTCGCGCGCAGGCGTGTGCAGCCCCAATCTTTTTCGGAAGCTCCGGCTCATGGCTAGATACGGAGCCTTCCATGAGTCGATTTATCCATCTTGACTAGATCCTGGTGGAGGACCGATGGGTCGCGGGAGGTATTAGCGCTGGCCGAGCGGGCGGTAAAGGTGGTGATGTGCCTGATATTGGTAGGTTGTTCTCTTCGCTGCTTTCTAGCTCGTTTCATTTGGAGAGCCTTGATGTATTTGTTTGTTTCCATTTACATGTAACTCCAAGCACGGTGGAATCATGCCATTAGGGAGTGCCTTATGTTTCCTTGTCGCGTAGATTTTTCTTCATTTGATCACGAATCTTCTTACGGTCACGGGGACTCCAAAACCTATAGTGCTAAGCGACTGGTCGGTGCTTTCGGTGCTTTCTTAGGATAATTTACGTGTTATTGTCGCTACTAGATTAGGCATCCATTTGCGGTTTGCTATGCTGCTGGTGTGTTGTGTCATGCACATATGTTTATCGATGGTTTAGCAAAAGCCCTTATATAGTATAATGCATGGGTTGACCTACGTCTATTTGAGTATGAAATGAAATGGTTTCAATCCAGGCATATTTTGCACACATCATAGGATTTTGATGTGATACAACCCTTCGATATTGCCATTTAATTTCGGGACATGTGAAAGTAGCTTAGACCACTCACATTAGTTCGATGGCTAAAGAAATTGATTGTTTGCACTTTGGAAAAGATGTTCCCATGTATCTACTTTGCAAGTTTCCCACTTTGCTTGGAAAGACCGTGTGTAGAAGGCCATGAACTTTGGATTCTAACATGTATACGGCTCAATCTTGACATAAATATTCCAGAGGCGACTTTGAGTTCAACTAATGATTATTTGTTTATTTGCCAGGGTTTTTAACATGATTAGTGATTTCTCAAAAATGTTTCTTTTACCACCGAGTGATCAAGTGAACCTCAGACCAAAAATATCCTAGCCCGGTTTAGAGTGTTATTGTTATGGATGTGGGATGGGCCAGAACGAGGAGGAAGAGGGCAGCAGCGTAGGGGGCGCTTACTGTACTACTGTGTTACAAGTATTCGCTGTGGTATTTCAGTTCATGTGAAGTCGCGCCTAGGTTTGGGGTCGTGGGGCATCGAACGCCGTCGTTATGGTTTCGCCTTCACTACGCAAGAGAGAAGGGTTTTCCTTCTAATCTCTCGCTTGCTTTTTGTGATTGATAGATGTCCTCTCATTATATAGAGAGGGTTGACTTGACCCCTAAGCAACCTACCAATTAACCCCTAATGAGCTAGGGTTAGAGGAGTCAAGGGCCTATTGGGCCCCTAGCCCATTAGGGTTAGCTTTGCTTAGGAGCTGAAGTCAAGCCACTCTCTATATAATGAGAGGGGATGTATCTGAATCTAAATCCAAGCAGAGATTAAGAAGGAACCCTTCTCTCTTGCCGGCCGTGAACAAAAGCCCGCGTAGGCGTTCACGCCCAAACCCTAGCCCCGCCGGTCTGTGTAGGCCAGCACCTCGGTGTGAGCGATGCCGCGACAACGCCCAGCCCACTTGTGGATGCTCAGCGACATCGGCCATGACTTCATCTCTCTCTCAATTCCCTCGACCCAATGTGTTGCATAACATGGTATCGGAGATCTTCGAGTTTCGATCTCCACCGCCACGGCCACATTTGCATCCTCTCCCGATGTAGGAGCTTGTTCTCGAGTTCACGCCTGATCTCCGCATCACGACACCTGGGTCACCACGTTCACCGGCATGGCGGCGCGGCGTATGCCGCCATTCCGTTGCGGCGCCTTCGGCGTGTCGGCGGGCCCGTCACCACAAGCGGCCGATTGGCGGCGGTCATCATCGATATCGTAGCGCGGCGACTTAGGCGCGATGGGGGCGGACATCTGGCAGCGTTCGTCCTCACTTGCGCACACCCTCGCGAAAATGCGTGTCCGCAGTAGCGGTGGTACGTCGCTCATGATCACCTCCATCAGCGAAACCGCGACGCACGACCAAAATTCTAGGGCCGGGCCTCAACTGCGTACCGGCCGCCATAGAGAGCCATCGTGCGCGTGTTGCATCGCCGTGAATCAGCGGCAGTAGCTGCCGCAGCAGGGCCCGGGCGCTGCGGGCCTTCGCAGACGGGCGCCAGCCGCAGGAGAGACACGCATGAAGATGCGGAGGCGGTCCAGCAGGCAGTGCGTTTGCACTCGCAACACGTGGCCTCCTAGCGCGGCGCCGGCCGCAGGGAGATGCGTCGGCAGATGCACGAGGCAGCCTTTAATGGCGGTCGACCTCGCACCGACAAAGCGCCGCCTCTTGCCCCTGCCGGGCGACCACCGAGCAACCGCGACCGCCCGCTGTCGCTCTTCATGCGCGAAGATGGTGATGTTTCCATGGTCGGCAAGCTCCAACTCGGGACAGCCGGGCGTTTCCTCTTGGTCACCGGTGAGGACGCCTTGCCTAGCGCTACCGCATTCCACTCACCGGCCACCGCGAGGACGCCTCCTCCGGTCGCCGCTGCGACGGTCGGGCCAGGATTAGTTACCGCCCTCCGTTTCGATGGTGCTCCATGGGATCCGGGTGGCTTCACACACGTGCGAGGTCCGGCAGCGGAAGTTGTCCAGCCTTATCTTCAGTCAAAATAAAAGAGTCCTAGTTCATTTCGGGTTGAGAATAATGAAATAAGCCCAGAGATGTTAAAGGCTTGTTTTTAGGTGTTAGGTTTGTGTGTCATGGTCGTTGCTAGATGCGGCTCGAGGGGCCAGCATTTTGCATGTCAGTGGGGTGTAGTGTTAGAGGAGTCAAGGGCCTATTGGGCCCTAGCTCATTAGGGTTAATTAGTAGGTGCTTGGGGGGTCAGAAGTCAACCCTCTCTATATAATGAGAGGACATCTATCAATCTAAAGCAAGCAAGCAAAGAGATTGAGAAACCCTTCTCTCTTCTTGGGCCGTGGGCGAGAGCCTGCTGACGGCGTTTTGATGCCCCACGACCCCAAACCTAGGCGCGGCTTCACGTGAGTGATGCAGCCCAGTGCTTGCTAACATGAATGCGATGATGGCGCCCTACATTTGGGGTTATATACTGGAGTCATTATTAAGCGTCATTGTTGGGTCGCTGACTCGAGGGGCGGCTGCTGTCAGGTGAGTGTGGTGTTAGAGGGAGTCGGGGCCTGTGGGCCTAGCCCGTGGGGTTATTGTTGGCACAGCAGGGCCAAATTAAAGCCTCTCTATATAATGAGAGGGATGTATCAATCTAAATCAAGCAAGAGATTAAGAGGAAAACCCTTCTTTAACTGGCAGGTGTGAGACCCGCTTGGCAGGCGTTCCGGCGCCCCAAACCCTACGCCGGTCGTCTGCGGCCCCACCTCGTGAGCGATACCGCGACTTTGTAGCTTGGCGGTGCGCATGCTGCCTCCGACCCTTGACCATCTCTCTCAGCATTTCCCTCCGGCCAGTTGTGTTCATACGATTATTCCATCAAGTGCATGTAGGGTTTGCATGTCGATCCATCGGCATTTTCTTGAAGATGCTGTGTAGTAGTCGATTTGAATTTGCCCGCCGGCGTAGGTTGTGGTCGTTTACCCCGCATTTTTAGTTTTGATTTGGTGATGGCAGGTTACGTACCAAATATTGGCACCAATAGTAGTTTTTGGGTGTGGTCATGGTCGAGTTACTCGGGTTAGATGTGCTCCTTGGTGTTTGATTAGCGAGGTGTCCTTGGGTAAGTTCTAATTCTGTTCTTTTTTGTCTATTCACATTACAATAGTTTAGAACTTATGACATTGATTACTCAGCATGTAAGTTCTACCTCTACGGTGTTGTTTTACATGCTTGATTTGTAAGCACACAATGATTCTTCTTGATGGCATATTTATGGTAGTATAATAGTTATGTCAATTCTTCTTTTCTAAACGGTATACAAGCTAAGATTATTATTTTCTCAAATCTGTGCTGTTTCTGTAAAGTTCTACCTCTACACTGTGTTTTTACGTAACGGTTGTAAGCACACAATGATCCTTCTTGATGGCATATTTATGGTAGTATAATAGTTATGTCGATTCTTCTTTCTAAAGTATACATACAAGCTAAGATTATTATTGTATTTGTTTTACGCTTGATTTCACGAGAGACAAATATTCTTTCTAGGCATGTTTTGAAGTGGTTTGTATCTTGATGATCTATTTCTATTGGGTGCTTGATTTATAGACTTATAGGTCAGCCCATCAACAAAGAATTGAGTGTTAGTAGTATTAGAAGTGAATGTAAATGAACAAGTGATTGGAAGAAGCTGTCTCTTTCATTGATCTACGAATATATTTATATAAGTGAAGGGGTGTCACGAAGGGAACCCCGTTCCCAAAGGACATGCCCTTTGGGGAGTAAAACTATCTAATCCTATCCCACTAAATATTGTACTTGATGGATGAGATCGCTTAGTGAATAGGCGTCTGTTTGAAGGGGTGTACGTTGAGAACCTTTGTTCATAGCACTCCCCCTCTGGGTAGTCTTCTTGAGATCAATGTAGGCTGTAGCTAGATTCCTCGAAAAAACAATGGGAAAAATGAGGAATATATGGATATGCCACAAAAAACTCCTTTTAAACCTTATCGAAAATAATAAGGAGAAAATAGCATATTTGTTTGTGATTTAAATAAATCACTATGTCATTAGTATCCCATTAAAAACCTAGTGGGAAAAAAAATATTGGAGATACGACATAAAGATAACTCCCCAAAAACCTTTTAGGAAAAAATATGAGGAGCAATATAAAGTGATAACGTCGCTAAAAACTCTGTAAAAACCAGTGGGAAAAATAGGAGAAAATGTGACGACATATTATTAATTTGCCTCTTGGATAACTCATATGAAAAAACCCTTTTCGGGAAAACCATGGATGAGTTGTGGGGGCAATATGTGTCTTTTGATATTTCCCACAAAAACCGGTGAGGGGAAAATAGAAAAATATGACACATGCTTATGTTAATATTACCTCGTTAAAACTTTTCACAAGAAACCTTGTGAGTAAAACATATGAAAGAAAAGGTTATCCCAATATGATCTTTGGTATATGTCGACATGCAAAAGATGTCTCCCCGATTCTTGCAAATTTCGAAAGTCATGACATGACTTGATTTGCAAGGCGTTCCCTTTCATGGGAATAAAACGACTTAGAAAAATGTAGTAGTGACATTACTGCGCTGATGTAACCCTATTTTGCATCTATGTAACTAACAGAATTATCTTAGATAATTGTAGGTGATTCAATCGAATCAATATCACATATTTGTATGTAGTTTGTCATTACGTGAAGCTATGCACATGCATGTGATGCCTCAAATGGAGCGATAATTTTTAGAATGGTTAGTAGAGGTGCACAATCAGAGTTTTGTTAGAAGACTTCATGAAATAGTTGTACCTTCATGTAAGAATACAAAAACCATGTTTGGAATTGGTCATAATGGGGTTGAGATAAGCAACTAGTATGGACACGTAAGGTAGTCATCCAATTTGATGTAGACCTTGGATTAGAAAAGTCATAAAACGAGGTGGTTATACAATTGGTGAAAATTTACACATAAAGTGTTGCATCCATTATTTAAGCGTAGCCTTTAAAAATTTAAAGCGTAAAAGGCGTAAATAAAATGATCGATTGCAAAAGAGATAATTAAATAAATAATTTGCAAGATCATGATGCATTAAGGAAAGTGTATATTTTACAAGGTAAAACATCACAGGTACAATTATTGTTAAAGTCGGAGACTAAACAATAATCGTACTTAAGTAACAAAGTAGTTTCTTTTCACTATGAGAGGGTACTAGGCAGACAAATAGCCTTATGTGATTGCTTTTGCAAATAAGGTGCCTATGCACCACCTTTGCGTTCTTGGTCGTGGCCCTCTGACTACTCCCCCCTTATTGAAGGAGAAGCCACACATTGAGGGACCTCTCATTTCGGGAGAGGCGGCGGCGGTGGCGTGGCTGGGGAAGGAAGGGGGCAAGGGGGTGCAGGGCTGGAGCCGGCCGACGTTGCGATTTGGACAAGATTAGCCGCGAGGCATCACCAGGCCATGGCGTTGGGGGCCAGCGGCACATCCGTGAAGACATGGATGATGGATTCAACCCGATCCTCATGTACTTAAGATAACAAAGAAACAGTGAAGAAAATTGATTTGCATCCAGCTTTGATCTCGATGATCGAGGGGAAACCATCAATCTTCTATTATCGATGAAGCGGAGTCTTAGTTTCTTTATTTTATATTCTCACACATGTTATACCACACATCAAGCGTATGAGATGGCCAAGATGTTATGGCAACAACTTCATCAAGCTATTGTCCCAGTCCGCGACTAGCTTGATGGATGAGTCGGATCGAAGTTGGAAACTTCATTAGTGGCGCTAGAGATCGGAGGCGCAGATGTTAGAAACTAATGCCAATTTGCTCTTGTGATTTTTTACTATATGCAATTTGTTGTGTTGTGACATCTCATAAACTACCTCCTTTCGTGTTCTATTCTAAGATTTTTTTTTTTTTGTGTAAAATTATGTACTATTTGGATAATTACCATCCCGGTATAAATATACATACATACATATCTCTCTCGCAGCTGAACTTGCCATATTTGTTATTTGTTAACATTATTACATTCCTTGGATAAGCTTTGCGGCCATGACTCGCAAGCGCATGGGCGGCGCAAAGTCCTAATACTAACCGAGACCAAGAAAAAGACAAGGGCTGGGCTGGGCTCCTCGGTGGGCCAAGTAGGTAAGCAAGTCAACATAAAATGGACGCCATCACCGTAGGGTGTCAAAGGACCAGACCCTTAAAGGGACCCTTTGGTTAATTGGTTCACAGGTGAATCAAAGGAATTTTGTAGGATTGGGAATCCTTAGGAAACTTTCCTATCCTGCTCTTTGGATCACAGGTGAAAGAAAGAAAAAATTCTAGAGGAATCCAATCCTATGCCTCATTCCATAGGAAAAAAAACATGAGGTCATACTTCATGGAAAAAATCGGGCGGGAGAAAGCCGCTACGGGGCGCCACCGTTAAGCCTACCGATACGCGTGGCCAGGCCCGCCTTTGTAGCGGCGAGAGAGAGCCCATCGTCTCCTCCTCCGGTCACCCCGCCAAGATGATGGGGAGCGCCGCGTGAGCCTCTTAGGGCAAGAGAGGTAGAGGGCGCGGCCCCGGTGCCCGCCCTGCCCGTTCGCTCCGCTTGGAGTGGGGAAGAGAGGGGCCGTTAAAGAAGAAGAGGAGGTGGTGACGGTTGGATCTCGGCCATCTCCATGAGCGCGGGTAGAAGGGGGCGAGGGGAGGGTGAGCGCGAGCTCTAGGAGGAGTGGAAGGCGGGCTGCCATCTCCCGGCCGGAGGTTGTTGGTATTTCTAACAACCTCGGCAACTTGAACGGGTTGGCGGAGGGCCGAGAGAGACGCCACCTCCAACATCGGGCCCCCGGGAGCTGCGGGTGCTACGGCGGGAACGTTCGAAGGTTGCTCGCACCACGCCTCTCTCGGCGCTCCGGCGAACCAGTTCAAGTTGCGAGGTGCGTCGCCGGTCCAATCGCCTCTCTCTCGTGGCGGGGTCTTTGGAGCATTACGTCGGGAAGATCGGCACTACGCCGGTGGCCTCCGCTTCGTCGCCATGGATTATGGCGCGTCGGAGGGATGGTCGGTGCCAACGTCGAGCCAGAGGTCCCACCGAATCGGCGACGTTCGCCGTGCTCCCCAACATCGCCTACTTCGAATTCATCCCCCTCAAGACCAACGACAGCAACGGAGCTTGTGACCTTACTCGCAGCAGCTACAACTCTGAGGTGGATCCCGTCGGCCTGACGGAGGTCACCGTCGGCAAGCACTACGAGATCGTCATGACCACCTACGCACGTACCTTCATCAGTTCATGCATGTTCGTTACATTATATACCATGGAAATGCATCATTGGGTTTGAAATGGCAAGCAGGGTTGTACCGGTACCGTCTCGGTGACGTGGTGAAGGTGGCCGGCTTCTACAACTCGACGCCTGTTGACACGAAACTAGGGCTTCGCACCAACACAACGAGAGGGTCTTGGATGCCCACGAAGATTGCAAATCAACCTTGGAGCAGCAACACCGTAGCGTGGCCGCCCTAACCGATTAGGGTTCGGTAGGGGCGCACGTGGAGCTCGATGATGGCTGGAAGAACCTCCGAACAAACCTCCGGGAAGACCCGTCGGGAGGATGCACGCGAGGGGTGCCCTAGGACCAGCGTGGCCGCCTAGGACGTCGACGAAGAACACGGAGATCGCCGCCGAATAGCAGGGTACGGAGGGTTGAAGGAAGAAAATGACCTACAAACGGGACAGGAGGTAGATTGGTTGTCGATTGGATGTAGATAGGATCAATCGGCCATAAAGCCCTTCATTATATAGGGGAGGGTGGTCTTATCCCTTTAGGAAGGCGTCCTAAGACGTTTCCAAACACCAAAAACCGACCTAAACACGATTGGAAACAAATCGGTTCGGGTCAAGTTCGGACTGGGCCAGCGTCGGGCCGACCGGACGCTGGGTCGGCTTGGCCGGGCGTAGCCGGTGCCAGCGTCTGGTCAATTCGAAGCGGTCCGAGACGACCCGTAGCCTTGTTGGGATTTCGACCGGTCGCTGGACGGACGCTAGGCGCCTGACCGGACGCGCCGGTGTGGCGTCCGGTCACTTCCAAAGAGTCCCGAAGCGCTGGCGGCGCACCGTAAGGCCCGGTCAAAGCGATCCGGATGCTCCGGCGTCGGTGCTCCCCTGTGAGAACTGTTTGGCCCCGTGTCTTGGCTAAATTTTGTACGCATACCTTGATGCGTTTTACATTTTGCCATGCCTTGGGCCAATTTTGGGTGTCAACATATGCCCCCCCGCTTTCGGGTGAGATATGCACGATCACGAAAGCAAACAAAACCAAACAACACGAATGCCTATCATATCGGTTATCGATGACTAAGGCGATACTATGTATCGGCCATTTTTGTTCTAAGGGTGATGCATGCATCGGCCATTGTTTGGAGAGCACTAGGCCTCTTGCCAAACACTAGGGAAATATTTCTTCAAATACCTCCCGTTAATCGCCTTATCTTGGCGTTTTCCATCACTTGTTGATTCAAGCACATATGAATTTCGAATATCACTTTGACCACCTTGAAAGGACCTTTCCAATTAGGTGACCATTTGCCAAACTGATTGCTCTTCGACCCTATCGGTAATATAGTTTGCCACACTAAATCACCGATTTGGAACGATTTGCTCTTGACTTTCTTGTTATAGGCTCTTGCAACACGGGCTTTATCCTTCTCAGTTTCCTTTAGAGCTTGTATTCTCTTGTCGGTTACCTCATCGATGTTGTCCATCATCAAATCATGATACATAGTAGGAGATAAATCATTTTGCTTAGCAAATCTGTATGCATCCAAATTTACCTCAACGGGTAATACCGACTCTTGACCATACACCAGCTCATAAGGAGTGACTTTAGTTGCACCATGCCTTGATATGCGATGAGCCCATAAAGCCTCTGATAAAACTTCATGCCACCTTCTTGGATGTTCTTCTATTTTCTTCTTAATCAACTTGATCAAAGTCTTGTTGCTTGATTCTGCTTGACCATTGGCTTGAGCATAGTATGGAGACGAATTGAGCATAGTATGTTCTTCAACGGGCGCTTCCGACCATTTAGTGAAGTAGTCGGTAGCAACCAAGATGAACTTATGTCCCTTTGAAGATGGAGGATGAATATGTCCAATAAAATCCAAGCCCCAACCACGGAAAGGCCACGGTTTGATGATAGGATGAAGCATGGCAGCCGGTACTAGCTGAATATTTCCAAACCGTTGACACTCTTCACGACCTTTGTAGTAACGAAAACAATCAGCCATCATAGTAGGCCAATAAAAACCAGCCCTTCTCAATAACCACTTCATCTTTGGGGCCGATTGATGTGTACCACAAATGCCTTCATGTACTTCTCCCATTGCCACTCTTGCTTGATCAACCCCTAGACACTTTAGCAACAAGTCTTGGCAGTCCTATAGAGCTCACCATTATGCAAGGTATATTTGAAAGCAAGCGCCAAATATTCTTGTCAACTTTAGCACTAGGATCCTGCAAGAAAGACAAGAGAGGAGTTCTCAATCTTCCAAATCGGTTCTACTATTGTCCAAAACAGAAATAGACCGATTTAAAAGAAGTTTTCTTTGCTGCCCCAAATCACAAGTAATATCGGTTTGTCCAATTAGCTTTGGTTGAACCGAATTCTTACTAGAATCTGAAACAAGCAAACTTTCATGCATTGGCAAATGTTGTAAATGAAAGTATTTGTCTATTACCTCAAAGCCAAATGCACGTTGAGCAAGCAAGTTTGCTCTTTGCACATATTTCACATGCAATTGATCCTCTTCCTTGATATAACTTAGGAAGCTCGTTGAGCAAGCAAATTAGCTTTATGATTTTCCTTTCTTGGAATATGCGAATCTTGAATTTGGCAAATTTACCAATTAAATCAAGGCAAATATCGAGGCGCTTAGCACGAAGTGATCTATCTAAACATTGACACTCACCGGAGACTTGTTGCACCACAAGTAATGAATCACCAAATGCTTCAACATGTTCAGCCCCTATAGCTTCCAACATAATCAACCCGAGTAAGAGAGCTTCATATTCGGTCTGATTGTTGGTACATTTAAACTCCAATCGGCTTGACATAGGAACTTCAGCACCACCGAATTTACAAGAACAATCCCAATTCCAGCACCATCTTTGCAAACCGATCCATCAAAGTATAACCGCCAAGGGGTAGAAGTAATATAATCCACTTCATAATCAGGATTTATGCTATGCTCAACTAGAAAATCAGCAAGAACTTGACCTTTTAAAATCTTCAATGGCTCATAAGTCAAGTCATATTCAACCAAAGCGTATGCCCATTTGTCTACCCTTCCAGAAAGGATTGGCCGAAACAACATATGTTTGATTACATCGGCCTGGCATGCTACCACACATGTGCTTGACAAAAGATAGTGTCTCATCTTGGAACAAGCAAAATATAGTGATAGACATAATTTTTCAATATGAGCATACCTTGTCTCGGGATCAAGAAGACGACGACCAATATAAGCAACAACATACTCTTTTCCTTCATCTTCTTGAGTAAGAACAGCCCCAATCACTTTCTCTTCAGCGGCGATATACAATCGGAAAGGTACACCCCTTCTAGGCGCACGAAGAACAGGTGGTGAAGACAAATACTCCTTTATCTTGTCAAATGCGTATTGTTGGCTTGCCCCCCAGGTAAAATCAGCTTCATTCTTTAACTTGAGTATGGGGGTGAAAGGAATAATTTTTCCGGACAAGTTAGCAATAAATCTTCTCAAGTAGTTCACTTTACCTAAGAATTTCTGCAAATCCTTTTTGCATTGAGGTGCTTGAACTTCCTTGATCTTCTCTATCCTCTTGGGATCAATCTCTATGCCTTTGTCATGAATAATGAATCCAAGAAACTTTCCAGCCGACACTCCAAAGGCACATTTAAGTGGGTTCATCTTCAAACCATAGTAACGCATCCTCTCAAAAGCAAGACGTAAATCAGCTAAATGAGGATCATGTGAAGCCGATTTAATCACCACATCATCAATATATACCTCCATAATCACACCGATGAGATCATGGAAGATGAGATTCATAGCTCTTTGATAGGTGACACCCGCATTCTTGAGGCCAAAGGTCATGACAATCCACTCAAATAAACCAACAAATCCGGGACAAATAAAAGCAGTCTTGAAAGTATCTTCTTCCGCCATAAATATTTGATTATAACCAGCATTACCATCAAGAAAGCTAATAACCTTATGTCCCGAAGCATCATTGATTAATATGTCAGCAATAGGCATAGGATATTCATCTTTAGGAGTAGCTCTATTTAAATCTCTGAAATCAATGCACACTCTAATCTTCCCGGTATCTTTCTTCTCAACCGGCACAATATTAGAGACCCACTCCGCATACCTGCATGGGCGTATGAAATTTGCCTTTAGCAACCGATCAATCTCCTCCTTGATTCGGTCATTGATGGCCGAATTGAAGTTTCTTCGTGGTTGCTTAACTGGCCTGAATCCCTTTTTGATAGGCAGCCGATGCTCAACAAGATTACGGCTTAACCCGGGCATCTCTGTGTAGTCCCATGCAAAGCAATCAACATATTCTTTTAGAAGCGCGATTAATTTAGCTTTATAATCGGCATCTAAGTTTTGGTTCACAAATGTCGGCCTTGGCACTGAACCATCCCCAATGTCAACTTGTTCCAAAGGGTCGGCCGACGTGAAACCTTGGCCCAACTTATTGAGCTCATCAAAGTCATCAATAGCTTCGCACGAATCGGTCTTTTCAGTCCGATAATGCTCAAGTCTATGCTTTAACCATTGAAGTTTGTCTTCCATTGAGAAACAATTTACAATATAATATTGAGCCGATTATCCATCGGCTTCAATGTCACAGGTACAAATCCACGCTCGTCATGGCTAATGTGCGATAATTGGATAAGTCTCTACCGAAAGACAAGCAAATCCAGTGCTCTCAAGCGAAGCATCGGTTGTAGCAATTTCAACCGAATTATCCGCATGAACAATCTCGATGGCATCTCCCACCCACTGGATAAGGAATTGGTGCAAGATGGAAGGAACACATGGATTGGAATGAATCCAATCACGACCAAGTATAAGATCATAACTACCTTCCACATCGGCGATAAAGAAAGCAATTAGCCATGGTCTTGCTCCCAACGGTTAACTCAACGTTGGCAATGCCCTTCGAAGGAATTGACGCACCTCCTCCTACGCCGGTAATGGTCATGTTGGTTTGAATCAACTCTTCCTCTTTGCCACCAATCTTCATGAATAATGAATAGGGCATAAGATTGACAATAGCGCCGCCATCCACTAACATCTTCCGGATTTGGTATTCCATTGATATGTCCTTTTACATGTAATGGCTTGAGGTGTCTGACAGCCACAGCAGGCTTCTTGAAGATAGCATCTTGCACCCCAAATGCGAGCTCTGCAGTAGCAACTTCATCTTCTCCATGCCCGATCACATAATAATCGGCAGAGAGGAAGAGATAGTGTTTATCTCAGCATGTGGTGGTGAAGGCTCATAATCCACCATCTCCTCTTCTTCACCTGGCACCTCAATGCCAACCAAAGCAACAACGGCAATGAAAAGTCTTGAGGGCGCCTCGCAAGCTCATCAGAAACCATAGGAATCGGTTCGGCCGACTCGGAAGTTGGCAAATCCAAAGATTAGGCATTAGCAGCCCCGTCAACCGGCTCGGTTGAGTTAGCAACTTGCTCGTTCAGCTTGACTGTCCCATGTGCTAGAAGGGCCAATAGATCAACATTTGGCTTGGACACCTCCCTCTGAGGCTTAGGCGGTTGTTCTTGCACTATGATCGACTTAACCGATTTATCAATCGGTTGAGATAACTTCTTGGCAGCAGGCAACCATCTCGGCCTCTTTCTTCTTGATTTCTTTGACAATCTCGGGCAAGATAGGCCCTTTCCCTTGCGCAGCGACCATGCGTTTGAGCATTTTTGTCTTGCTCGCTGAAGCTTCCTCTTTTTGTGTTTTGTCAATGTTATCCGGACACCATTTGGGCTGCCGAAAACGAGGATTTTCAAGCTTTTCCTTCTTGTCCACGAACTTCGGCGACTTCCTCCATGACTTGGTCTTGATCAAACTTTGAAGGCTCTTGCCCCCAATCACAATCGGTCCCTTGTCATCACCCACGAGGAGGTGACATTGACCCGATAATAATAGAAGGTGGAGGAGTAGAAACCGGAGCAAGGCTTCTCAATGGTTTTAACTTTCTTGGGAACATAAACTCTTTGCATTTGTGCTTTGCCCTTTCGCTCCCAAGTAAGCTCTCGAGACGTGGGCACCTCCTTCTTCTTCAAGACCGCTAGAGCTCGATTGTGGACCCAATCGGCTAAAGACGGTAGGCTTGGCCGTGCTAGCAGCACCTCTGAAAGGTCCTAATGGCTAGAGGGGGGGTGAATAGCCTATAAAAAATCCTTCAACAACACTTAAGCCAATTGTTAGTAAATAAGACGGCGAAGCTCAATTGGCAAGGCAACAAGCTAGCTACGCAAGCCACTTAGCAATTCTAGCAATTCTAATGTCTCTAATCACACACAAGAGCTAGGTCGCTAAGTTACTCCTAGGTGGACAAGCAAAACTAACTAACTTTACCACTAGGAGCTAAACTACGCTAGCAACTAAACCAACTACACAAGCTACACAAAGCAATACTAGGAAAGTAATGCAAAGAAGGTATAGGATACAATACCACCGCGGAGTGTAGAGGTTGATGCCAATCACCGTGTACAATGAGAAATCTCCAACGAGCTCAACACAAAAGACACGATGATTTTTCTCCGAGGTTCACGTGCTTGCCCAAGACGCTACTCCCCGTTGTGGCGACGCACCAACTAGATGGATGCAAGCTAAATGGCCGATGCCAATCCCATGGTGGGCGCTCAAGCAATCCAATCACTAGTTGGGGTAACACAAGCCACCTTCTACTAGTGCTCCTTTTCGCGATCTCCCCGGGGGTAGGGAACGACCCCCTCACAAGAATCACCGGTGTGGCCTCGAACAATCACCGATCGAGCTCAACACTCAACCGAACTCCAAGCCGCTAGGGAATCGGCAAATTCCCAAGAGTAACAAGAAACCAGGCGGCGCCTCCGATGAACAAGTGCCTCTAGATGCAACCACCAAGACCAATGCACTTGAATCACACTCAATCTCACCAAGAATCGAAGTTAGGTGAAAGAGATGAGTGGGAGGGAGTCTCACAACTTGCCAATGTGTGGGAGTGTTTCAAATGAGTAAGAGTTACTTCAAATGGCCGGCCAACTGTTGACGGTAACCAACGACTATATAAATACCGTCAACATAACACCAAAACAACCTAGAGATAGGTATTTCAACTAACATATTCCAAAGTTTTGGTATTTATTTGGACTTGCAGGTACAAACTCAAGGATGATCACTTTGGGCCAAAAAATACAAAGAAAAAGAAATAAAATCAATAAATAAAAAAGGGCCCAAAGGAGCAAATGGCAAGCCCAAACAAGAATCGCAACAAAACGTCGAAACAAGGCCGGGCATGCAGACCACCACACAACTTTTCGTAACAAGGTGGCCCGGACCGCCAAAGCTCGAGCCGCACCGAAGCTTTGGCGGTGCGCCGCACCACCTGGGCGCGGCCGCCTGGCGGCCAGTCGGTTTGGCACCGACTTTGGCGAGGCGGTTTGTTACCTTCCAAAACCGGTGAAACCAACGTGCGAAGGTCGGTTTTGGTAAACATGGAAGGTTTCCTATGACGGTTTGGGTGTATTTTAGCACTTAGGTCCTTCCCCTTATGTATAAATAGATCCCCTCTCTTCCTCTCATCAACAACAACAATTTCAAAGGAGAAACCAGTCCACTTGTGCAAGAAAGTAGAATTAGATCTTCTTCTTCTTCTTCTACTTCTTCTATTCTATTTCCTACTTCTAGAGAGAGAGAGAGAGGGAAAGGCTAGAGAGAAGCTTGATTCTCTCTACCGAGTTGCGGTTAAGCCCCTCGGTGTTCCGCGGTTCCTAGGAGGACGGAGTCTTAGGACTTGTCGGCACCGCCCAGCTTGTACCTCGCAAACTACTTACACTTTGGTAAGCGATCTTGTGATTATCTTGCGACTATTTAATTTCCTATTGCATATTTCTTAGCTGTTGTAGACTTGCGGGATTGGTAGATCGTTCTACGTTAGTTCTTGGTGGAGGAACTCTTAACAGGGAACCTTGGCCACCGGGTGAAGTGCTACAACGGTATTTCCGTGCGCTGCGGATTTCTCTGTGTGCGTTAAGAAACACCAACAAGCATTTTCGGTGCCGTTGTCGGGGGACGGTTGTCGTAGTTATTTATCGAGCCGAGTCAACCTACGTGGCCGGGTAGTACCCTTTGAACAAAAATACCAAAAGAGTTCCGTTACCCATGGAGCAACCCACTATCCGGATCCCAATCGCGCTCCCAAGGGCGAGCTCGTAGAACCACGCCAATCCGCGAAGCCAATCACGACTTCCGAGTTTGAGCTCCGCCCCGGCTTTATAGCCATGGTTCGGGCCCGAGCCTTTTTCGGGCTTGGAATATGAAAACCCCTATCATCACTTACGGGAGTTTGAGCAGCTCGTGGTCGCCCTCGACTATTGCGTGCATGACACATGACACGCCGAGGTGGAAGTTGTTTCCGTTCTCTCTCACCGAGAGGGCGACTCAATGGTACGCCCATAACGTAGGGTTGGTAAACGGAGAATGGGAAGCTGGGCGCATTCGCGGTAGCGTTCTACCCTATATCCGTAATCGCGGCCCTGCGACAAGAGATACTCAACTTCCGACAAATAGAGGGTGAAACCTTAGGTGCAGCCTCGGGATCGGTTTACCACGCTTACACGATCCGCCCCGCACTGCCCATACCAAACCACGTCTTCGTTCTAAACATTTTCGGCTAGGATTGACAGGGGCAAGCGCCTCGCCGCTTGATCTAGCTGCCGGAGGGTCGTTTTCACATAAAACGACAGCGGAAGGAGAAGCTCTCCTAAACCGTATTCTCGAGAATACCCCTCCGCTAGAACCCATCCGAGTAGAACCCAAGCAGAAACTAGAGGAAGTCTCTTCAGCGGAAGCCGAACCTGTTAAAACCATAGAGAGACCCTCGCCTGAACCAGAACACAAGGAGACCGTATGCACGGATCTCCCGTTCTTCGAGGTTGACCTTATCGATCAATTCGGTGACACCTCGAAGTATGAACAATGGAAGAAACCACCGGCCCCGGCTAGCCCCGAACAACCCCCTGGATAAACTCTTTCTCCGTGAGTCATTAAGGAGCTAACAGACTATAATGAGCACGGAATGGTTGCGAGAGGAAGGACCCTCTTTCGAAGAAATTCGGATAAGTGGCCCCTCTACACCAATCCATTGCAGATACCAGGGAAGTTTGGTGGAGGTCATGTATAACCCGACTGTGGGGATAAACATAATGTCCGAAACCTTTGCACAAGCTTGTGTCGAGGAAGCTATCAGGACCCCCACAGCACGGACCTTGCGCATAGCACCACGAACTACCATTGAATGCCGTGAGGTTATACATGAACAAATCTTCCTGCATAAGGATGTAAAGTTGTCTCTGGACTTTCACGTCTTTGATATCCAAGACTTCGACATCCTAATCGGGCATCCCTTGGAAAAGATTCTTGATCTACCAACATCTGGGGATTTAGATGTCAAACTCGGGAAAAAAGAGTTTTCTATCCCAGTTACTCGAGCTAAGAACTCGGTAACGGAACCTTTCCTTGAGTATGACACGCCCGAGGAGGTCATGGGAGTTATGCTATATGAGAACCCGTAAATGACCTTGAAAAAGACGCCCAATTCTTCATCGAAGAAGAGGACGATTCGAGGGAACTCATAGAACTTCCCAAAGAGGAAGAGCTAACTTGGCCTCCGTTGAGCTTAAACCCCTACCCCCCGGGCCTACGCTATGTCTTCCTAAACGGCGATTCGCAAGCAGGTCATCATGTTTATAAGCTTAGCGACCAAGAAACTACCCGGCCTAGTAGCCGTTTTAGAGAAACACAGATCGGTCTTTGGGTATTCCCTTCAAGACCTAAAAGGGGTAAGCCCAACACTATGCACACATCGCATACCTATTGACCCTGACAGTACCCCATCATGCGAACCCCAAATAAGCAGCTCAATAATGCGATGCGTGAAGTCGTGAAGAAGGAAGTTCTCAAGCTTCTTCACGCAGGGATTATCTATCCCATACCACACGGTGATTGGGTTAGCTTGGCCCAAGTGGTCCCTAAAAAGGGAGGAATGACGGTCGTTGAGAACGCTAAAAAACGAACTCATTCCACAAAGACAAGTCACGGGGTGGAGAATGTGTATTGACTACGTAAAATCGAACAAGGTAACAAAGAAAGATCACTTCCCGCGCCATTTATTGATGAAATGTTGGAGCGGTTAGCTTAAACACTCTTTCTTCTATTTCCTTAACGGGTATTCTCGCTACCACCGGATCCCGATCCACCCCGATGACGAGCAAGACCACGTTCACATGCCCATACGGAACCTATGCCTACCGTAGAATGTCATTTGGGCTGTGTAATGCGCCTGCTTCTTTTCAGCGGTGCGTGATGTCTATCTTCTCAGACATGATCGAAGAAATCATGGAGGTTTTCATGGACGATTTCTCCGTCTATGGTAAGACCTTTGAAAGTTGTCTGAAGAACCTAGACCGGGTCTTGCGGCGATGCCAAGAAAAGGACTGGTACTTAAGCGGGAAAAGTGCCACTTTATGGTCCGAGAAGGCATTGTCCTTGGGCACCTCGTGTCCAAGAGGGGGATAGAGGTAGACAAAGCCAAAATAGAAGTAATCGAGAAGCTACCACCCCCAGTGAACGTCAAAGGTATCCGGAGTTTCCTAGGCCACGCAGGGTTTTATAGAAGGTTCATCAAAGATTTTTCACAAATCGCTAGACCTCTTACGGCCCTGCTAGCCAAGGATGTACCCTTTGACTTCACGGATGAGTGCTTGCATGCTTTCGAAACCCTGAAGAAAGCACTCATCTCGGCTCCGATCATCCAACCCTCGGATTGGTCGTTGCCATTTGAAATCATGTGTGATGCTAGCGATTTCATTTGTTGGTGCGATCTTGGGTCAAACCAAGGACAAAAAAAGACGCCATCGCATATGCTAGCAAGACTCGACAGAGCCCAGCTTAATTACGCCACAAAAAAAAGAACTCCCGGCAAGTAGTCTTTGCTATCGAGAAGTTTCGATCCTACTTAGTGGGCGCAAAAATAATCGTTTACACGCACCATGCTGCCCTTAAGTACCTTCTTACCAAAAAGGATGCGAAACCTCGACCGATCCATTGGATTCTTCTACTCCAAGAATTTGATATAGAAATAAAAGATAAAAAGGGAGTAGAAAATACATTTGCGGATCATTTGTCGCGTATGCAGGGTAACTAACATGCAGGAACCACCTATCAACGACTACCGCGGCGACGACATGCTCGCTCAAGGTGTCGCACTTCAACCCATGGTACGCAAACATTGTGAATTACATGGTTGCGGGATACGTGCCACCCGGGAGAACAAGCGAAAGCTCCAAATGGAGAGCAAAGCGGCACCTATGGGATGACCCATACCGTACAGGGTGTGCGCGGACGGCTTGCTGAGAAGATGCGTACCCAGGGAGGAAGGAATGCAGATCATCGAGAAATGTCATGCATCTCCCTACGCCGGGCATCTGGGAGTATTCCGCACACAAGCCAAAATTTGGCAAAGGCGGATTCTTCCGGCCGACGATGTACGACGACACTAAAGAGTTCATCGAAGATGCTATAAGCGCCGTAAGACCGGGAACATCACAACTCGTGATGCAATGCCCCCGCACTACAACCTTCAAATAGAAATATTTGATGTGTGGGGCATTTACTACATGGGGCCATTCCAGAAGTCCCATGATTGCGAGTACATCCTGGTGGCAGTAGACTACGTGTCAAAGTGGGTGGAGGCAATACCGTGCAGAGCAGCTGATGGCAAGCATGCACGCAAGATGTTCCATGAAATCATCTTCCCCCGTTTCGGAACGCCACGCATGGTAATCAGTGACGGAGGATCGCATTTCAAGGACAAGTCATTCAGGGCATTCCTGAAAGAGCTTGGCACTCTGCACAACATCGCCACCCCCTATCATCCGCAAACTAGCGGGCAAGCCGAGACCTCCAATAAACAAATCAAGAACATCCTGCAGAAGACGGTCAACGAGATGGGGAAGGGCTGGAAGAACAAGCTACCCGATGCTCTCTGGGCATATCGGACAGCTTACAAAGCCCCCATCGGCATGTCACCTTACCAGCTGGTTTATGGCAAAACTTGCCATTTACCAGTTGAGCTAGAACATCGAGCTCACTGGGCCATCAAGAAATGGAACATGGACGTCAAACTCGCCGGAAAGAATCGTCAGAGACAAATCTCTGAACTAGAAGAATGGCGAGAGAAGGCGTACCACAGTTCAAAGCTCTACAAAGAGCGTGCAAAAAGATGGCATGATCGGCGAATCAAACCCAAAGAATTCACCACGGGAGACAAAGTACTCCTATTCAACTCCCGGGTGAAATTATTTGGCGAAGGAAAGCTGAGAAGCAAATGGAAAGGACCATACACCGTCATCAACACATCGCCACACGGTGCAATCACAATTCAAGATGACGCAGGTGAGATACAAAAGGTAAATGGTCAACGACTCAAGCTTTTCTTCGAGCCAAAGATCTAATCTTAACCAAGAGCTCGATAGAATAGATTTATGCTTTGAAAATTAATTTAGAATGATCAGCATATAAAAAAATATATATATAATAAAAAAATAAAAAAATAAATAAATTAAAAAAAAATATATATATATATATAATATAAAACATAAAAAGTTATCTAAATATTTTTACTTTGTTTTAAATAAAGTTTTTACTTATTTATTATCTTTTTATTCATTTTAATTTATCTTTGGTCATTTACTTCACAAAGAATATAAACTTTCTAAATTAATCAAAGCATAAAATAAATTCAAAATTTAAATTAGAGGATCAATTAGAGTTCAAGAAGAAAGGAAACGTTTCTCGGGCGACACACCCCGATTTGAAACTTTTCGAAGAGGAAACGAATGTGGCCAAAATTTCGACGTGGGGGCCTTACGGTGGTGCGCTACAAGCACCACCCGGCGCGCCCGCACCCTGGCCAGGGCCAATCAAGCCCAGATTTTGCCCATCTCCTTCCTCTTCCTCAAAACTTGCTATGGTGAGGTGCGCTCTGCGAGATCTACCTGCTAGAATAGAGAGGAGTGCTTGGCCTATAAAATCAACCCTCCTCCTCTCCATTTCTCACACCTCTCATTCTTGCTCTTCTCCTCTTCTCAAATTCTCTTCCTCTAAGCCAAGGGCAGCAGCAAGGCTCTCTTTCTCCTATGGCCAACCACGCCCTTACCCTCTACAACTCCTCTCGTTCACTTTGCTCTCTCAACGAGGACGACTCAATCTTCGCTAGTGACGAGGTGGAACCATCCTATGTTGCCCCTCTTGCCACACTCCCTCCCCCACACTACTCATTTAGTGGAGGGAGTAGCCTTGTGTCCACAGGCAGATCCGTAACACGCAAGAGTATTCTGGGGCGCCCACCTCGTCCTACGGTGGGCTCCCTGGGCATCAAGAGGAAAGAGCCTGAAGCAGCTAGCACCCGTACCTCTTCAACAGACACGTCCTCCTTCCACGCCTCCGATTACAGTTACCCGTACACCGTTATCGGTGTCGACACGCCCACGGGAGGACGTGGGAAAGGGCTTATGAGGAAGCCAACTCCTGCTCCAGTGACATCTCCAAGTGCTCCACTACGTATTCCCCGGGCGAATCCTAGAAAGGCCCCGAATGTTGTTGAGAGTCGCTCGAGTAGCGAAGGCCCTTTTAGGGTCCCCCGTGCTGCACCAAGGAAGGCTCCTAATGTTTTTGAGAGTCGTTCCGAGGGTCCTTCATCTCTAAACACAGCTAAGAGCAACACGGTTCCTAAGGTACCTTCACTAGCAACCTTAAACGCTAGAGTTAACTCTCTAAATAAGCTGGTAAAAACCTTAGGTGCAGAGGTAGAAGGGGCAGAGTTAGAGAACGCTGAAATTAGAAAAGAATTAAACTCTTTCTGCCTTAGCTTCAAGACTAAGCTAGCTAGGGTCGCTAGAGCGGCTAATGCAGAGAACGCCCGCAAGCAGCCGCCTTAGAAGCGCTCTACCTCGTTATCAATAATTAGGCGCGCACCAATTTAATTTTCAGTATTTCCCTTTCAATCACTTTGTAATTCCTTCAAGTGTGCGCCCCAATTTTATAGATTCAATAAAAATTTTATTATTATATTATTGTCCATGTCTCCACTTGTTTTTGTCCTTGTGCAAAAGAAAAAAAATATATAGGTACAAAAACAAGTGTGGGGGAGGTTCGCAAGTCAAAGGTACGCAATTTATTAAAATTAAGTTTTGACTTGTGAATTTTCTTTAAGTGCTAAAAAACCTGAACCAAGTTAACAAAACTCCATCTCTTTATCTACCAATTAATACATGGCATGCATACATTTTATTCCTCGCCGTAATACCAAGTTTTACGTTAAACAATTACTTATCCTAAAAAGCCCCGATTCATGTGGGTTGCATATGCTCTATCTAGTCTAAGTTGTTGCCCAATATTATATGGTACAAATAGACTTGCTATGATTTTGTCCAGAAGAGAGACTAAACATCCGGGAATAAATTCTTCAGAAAAAAGAGAAGTGTGTTGGGCTATGCAAAAAAAAAAATGAGATGAATAATGGACAAGTGTCCGAGGGCGAGTAGAGCCTACATCTCTAAAAAAAAAAGAAAGAAAAAGAAAAGAGAGGAAATAAAAGACAAAAGTCTAGGGCGAGCAGAGCCCACCTCTCCAAAAAAATAATATTTTAGCAATAAAGCCCATGCTTTCTCGAAAAATTAAAATTAAATAAAACCCCGGATAAAAAGTTGATCAGAAAGGATGAATGATAAGCACTTCTGTTATAACCATTCTGTTTGGCAACCGCCCAAGGCTTTGAGAAAAGCTAAAAAGCCCCGCTACGATGAAAGGTAATAAAAGGGTGGTAAATTGCTCACAAGGCAGGTAAGGCTTGGAATAACATGTATGCAAGCTTACATCTTGGAGATTAATCCACTTTAGTCTCTCGTGCCTTCACCGAGGATGAGTAAAGGGCTAAGTGTGGGGGAGTTTGTTGACGGTAACCAACGACTATATAAATACCGTCAACATAACACCAAAACAACCTAGAGATAGGTATTTCAACTAACATATTCCAAAGTTTTGGTGTTTATTTGGACTTGCAGGTACAAACTCAAGGATGATCACTTTGGGCCAAAAATACAAAGAAAAAGAAATAAAATCAATAAATAAAAAAGGGCCTAAAGGAGCAAATGGCAAGCCCAAACAAGAATCGCAACAAAACGTCGAAACAAGGCCGGGCACGACCACCACACAACTTTTCAGAACAAGGTGGCCCAGCCTGCCAAAGCTCGAGCCAGACCGAGCCTGGCGAGGGTGCTTGGCAAGCACCACGGCGCTGCCGCACACCACGGCCAGTCGGTTTGGCACCGACTTTGGCGAGGCGGTTTGTTACCTTCCAAAACTGGTGAAACCGACGTGCGAAGGTCGGTTTGGTAAACATGGAAGGTTTCCTATGACGGTTTGGGTGTATTTTAGCACTTAGGTCCTTCCCCCTTGTGTATAAATAGATCCCCTCTCTTCCTCTCATCAACAACAACAATTTCAAAGGAGAAACCAGTCCACTTGTGCAAGAAAGTAGAATTAGATCTTCTTCTTCTTCTATTCTATTTCCTACTTCTAGAGAGAGAGAGAGAGGGAAAGGCTAGAGAGAAGCTTGATTCTCTCTACCTGGAGTTGCCGGTTCGCCCCTCGGTGTTCCGCGGTTCCTAGGAGGACGGAGTGCCGGACTTGTCGGTACCCGCCCAGCTTGTACCTCTGCAAACTACTTACACTTTGGTAAGCAGTCTTGTGATTATCTTGCAGCTATTTAATTTCCTATTGCATATTTCTTAGCTGTTGTAGACTTGCGGGATTGGTAGATCGTTCTACGTTAGTTCTTGGTGGAGGAACTCTTAACCGGGAACCTTGGCCAACATCAAGAACTGTGATCATTAGTGCAAACGTGGTGTTTGGGCTAGCGTTCACCTACCTTTTGCGGTGCATCCCACGGTTGAGGGGTAGGCGGCTTGGTCGTGACAAGCCTTGTCCGCCCTTTGAAATCCCCCCCACGCTCGGGTGTGTCGTAGAGCTAATTGCCGGAATCGCGCCCTTGGGCGTGGGCGGTGCCCGAAGTGAGTAAACAAATGATTTCGGGAATCACTGCCTGGAAAACTTAGCTTATAGATACCTCGCTACTCTTAGAAGACAAACCTTTGCCTTAGGTTGACTTAGATCTTAAAAGCCAGCTGCACAACCGTCCCTGTGGAAAATACGATACCCCGTTTACCACCGGGTGAAGTGCTACAACGGTATTTCCGTGCGCTTTGCAGATTTCTCTCGTGCGTTAAGAAACACCAACACCAACCCAAATATAGCCCCCTCCACGCCCATGGGCGGGGGGCAAATATGGCAGCTCGGGCGCCGACCGACGCCGCCGGTCGGGGTGACCGGACGCGCCGTCCAGCGTCGGTTGCTCCGATCCAAAAGAGCCCAACGGCTCGTAGCGTTCAAATTCGGGGTGACGGGCCGCGTCAGCGGCGTCCGGTCACCACACCGGACGCACCGGTCGCCCTCGCGGTCACTTCCAGACCTTTCTGGAAGTGACCGGACGCAGGGGCACCGGACGCGCCGGTGGCCTGGAGCCAGCGTCCGGTCAGCTGGTTCCAGCGTCCGGTCGCCGTTCCAACGCCGTTTCTTCTCCGTTCCGTCTTCCGTCACTTGTCGAAGTTCGCCAACATGTCGAAGAACATCTTTGACACCAAAGTTAGCATACCAACCACGTGTTGGACAAGCGTGGAGTTAGTGCTCTCAATTCAAATGCACGATGCAAGTTAGTTGAACCTACGAGGCACTTCCACGTCGAATTAGCCGATGATTTCCCCTCTTGATAGTCGGCTATCTATCCTAAATGTGATCACACTCGCTAAGTGTCTTGATCACCGAAAGGAAACCCTATAAGCAAACCTTTGCCTTGACCACCGGGTTCCTTTTGTCCTCGCACGATGAGCTCGATGATCCACCATGTCCATCCATCATCCATGTCCATGATCATGAGGCTCCACATCACCAATGCCATCCTTTCTTATAAGCACACTTAATAGACAAGGATTAGCAACATATGGTGTCATCAATTGTCAAAACCAAACATGAGATTACAATCTCCCCCTTTTTGGTAATTGATGACAACCATTCACAAAGATAAGGAAATCAAATTCAATTGAACTTGAACGGTTTGCCCAATGCATTTTGATCATGAAGCAAAGGTTGGACAAACATTTCAAGGTTCGGTTTTGGTAGTAGTAGCTCCCCCTACATATGTGCTTCCTTGTGTTTGGGTCAATTTGTCACATATGCATGGATAGAAATTCGTGGGAGAGGTGCTATTACCAAAAGGATGCTAAGGTATAAGAATGCGGACCTTTGAAGCGTGATACCAATCGTAGTGCGATAATATACCATCCTTAGCATCTTTGTATCTAGACATTCATCAAAACTCAACATACCCCATGAGATCAACATTATAGGCAAAATATGAGCAATGTCTAGAGACAACCTATGCATGCTAGTATTTCATTTCACCAATCAAGTTTAAAAACTAGCAAACACCAAGTAATCATGTATATTGAATTTAGATTGCTATGCAACAAGCATTATGATCATGCACATTTCAAATGCACAAATAGTCCATGAGCTTGCTCCCCTATTTGTGTGCTCCTTTTTTTCCACAACTTTGTGACTTATTTCTCCCCTTTGTCAACAATCACCAAAAAGGTGTAAATGAGGGAAATCAAGTCAATCAAAGAACCACACAAGCGGTCTCATCTAGATCACTTGCCATAGACATGTATTTAAGTTTGAACCAAGGACAAGCTTCTTCACACCTCATATGAATAAGGGTTATCTTGCACCATGTTAAAATACACATCATGAGCTCATTTTCTAGAATCAACACTAGGAGTTTCAAGCCCACAAACATGTCATATGCCACCACTAGATCATACAAGCATAGAAAGCAATAGTGGTGCCATACATACATCAAAATCATTTGATTTTCAATGAATGACTTTAAGAGATGCATTATGTTTATATGCACTAACAAGTCCTATATATATCATGAATGCCATGTCAATCAACTTTTACCTTGCTTTTGTCGAAGGAGAGGCATGTCATATAAATAAGTGGGGTGCATCAACTCAAGTTGGAGATATCCATGATGTTCAATTCTCCCTTTAGCATGCAAAAGCTTCTCTCATCAAGTGGCTTGGTAAATATGTCGGCTAATTGATCTTCGGTGCCAATTCCCTTGATACAAATATCACCCTTTTGTTGATGATCTCTTATGAAGTGGTGCCTAATGTCAATGTGTTTTGTTCTTGGATGTTGAACCGGATTTTGTGTCATCTTGATTGCACTTTCATTGTCACAATACAATGGTACCTTGTTGAACTTGAACCCAAAATCCTTCAATGTTGACCTCATCCAAAGCAATTGAGTGCAACAACTTCCCGCACTAACATATTCGGCATCGGCGGAAGAGAGAGCAACACTATTTTGTTTCTTTGAAGACCATGAAACAAGTGATCTTCCAAGGAATTGACATGTGCCACTTGTGCTCATTCTATTGATTTTGCATCCACCATAGTCGAATCCGAATATCCAATAAGCTCAAACTTGGATCCCTTTGGATACCAAAGTCCAACATTTTGTGTGCCCTTCAAATACCTCAATATCCTCTTGCATGCCTTGAGGTGACTCTCTCTAGGAGAGGATTGATATCTTGCACACATCCCCACACTAAAAGCAATATCCGGTCTTGATGCGGTTGCATAGAGTAGACTTCCAATCATAGACCGATACTTCTTTTGATCAACCATGTTGCCACTTGGATCGGGATCAAGGCTTCCATTGGTTGCCATTGGGGTAGACATAAACTTGGCATCTTCAAGCTCAAACTTCTTGACCATTTCCTTGATGTACTTGGTTCCAATCACATTGTAGTCCTTTGGCCTTTCCACCAATTCCCAAACTTCATTTCTCTTGAAGTTGTTCAACTCTTCATGCATTGCATTTATCCAATCTTCCTTTTCCAATGCCTTCTCAATAGTCTTGGGTTCTTCTTGTGAGACAAAGGCATGGTGTGCACAAAAGGATGCCAATCTCCCTCTTGTAATCACTCCACTATTGATGTCACCGACAATTTGATCAATTGGATGATCTCTTGCTATGGTAGAGAGTTGCATCACTTGCACTTGATGACTAGGATGAGATGGTGTACTAGCTTGTTGATCTTCATCTTGTGTACCACTAGTGCTTGCTTCATTTGCATCAATATCAATCGTTGTAGTAGGCAATGGAGCAACATCATCATCATCAACTTGTCTTGGCCTAAGATCACCAATGTCCATGTTCCTCATTGCATTCTCTAGATTGAATCCACTCACATCATTATGATTTTCAACTTCACATTGTGAGCCTTGGGTTTCATCAAATTCAACATCATGAACCTCTTCAAGTTGACCACTACCCAAGTTCCAAACTCTATAGGCCTTGCTTGTGGTTGAGTATCCAACTAGGAATCCCTCATCACACTTCTTGTCAAATTTGCCCAATCTTGTGCCTTTCTTGAGAATATAGCATTTGCAACCAAAGACCCGAAAGTAGCTAATGTTGGGCTTCCTTCCATTCAACAATTCATATGGAGTCTTCCCAAGCTTCCCATGGCAATAGAGTCGGTTGCTACAATAGCAAGCCGTGTTGATAGCTTCGGCCCAAAAAGAATGGCTAACATTGTACTCACTAAGCATTGATCTTGCCATTTCAATCAAGGTTCTATTTTTCCTCTCAACTACACCATTGGATTGAGGAGTGTAGGTAGGTGAGAATTGATGTCCAATTCCAAGCTCATCACAAAATTCTTCAATTCTTGTGTTCTTGAACTCACTACCATTGTCACTTCTAATCTTCTTGATGGATGTTTCAAACTCATTTTGGCATCTCTTGACAAAGATCTTGAATAGCTCTAGCACTTCACTCTTGTCATGAAGAAAGAACACCCATGTGTATCTACTGTAGTCATCCACAATGACAAAACCATATTTGTTGCCACCAATGCTAGTGTATGTTGTTGGCCCAAATAAGTCCATGTGCAACAACTCAAATGCCTTGCTTGTACTCATTTCACTCTTGGATGGATGAGGTTTGCCAGGTTGCTTCCCGGCTTGACATGCACTACAAGGCTTGTCCTTCTCAAATGTGACATCATTCAAGCCTCTAACCAAGTCATGCTTCACTAACTTGTTCAATTGCTTCATTCCGACATGACCAAGCCTTCTATGCCACAACCAACCTTTACTTGCCTTTGAGAGTAAGCAAGTTGTCAATTTGGCTTCACTTGACTTGAAATCAATCAAATAAAGATCACCATATCTAAAGCCCTTGAATATCATGTTGACTCCATCCATGCTAACCACTTCAACTTCTTGACTAGTGAATATACATTTGTAGCCAAGATCACAAAGTTGAGAAACCGACAAGAGGTTGTAATCAAGGTTGTCAACTAGCAACACTTTGGATATGCTCTTCTCTTGAGTGATAGCAATCTTGCCAAGTCCCAATACACTACCCTTCTTGTCATTGCCAAAGGTGATAGACTCATACTCATCAATGCCCTTGATGCTTATAGATTTGAACATGTGAGAATCCCGGTCATGTGTTGAGTGCACCCACTATCAAGTATCCAATGCTCTCCTCCGGCACGGTAATTAACCTACAAAAAGAAATCAATTCTTCTTAGGTACCCAACATTGCTTGGGTCCTTCAAGGTTAGTCACCAAGGTCTTTGGCACCCAAATGGCTTTCTTCTTTGAGCCCATCCATGGTGTATGTTGGTATTTCTAACGTCACTAACTAGTAATGGCGTCTAGAAAGGATATCGATGTTGCTTCAGATAAAACTAAAAGAAATAATTCATTGCAGTTCATAGCATATTCGAAAAGGTTATCATCCCTATAGTTAAACTACTAATATGCAAGGAATAAAATATTCGTACTATGCCTTGATAAACTTCTTAATAAGTAAATAAACAATTATAACTGGGTATCCGCAAGCACACAGATATGAATATACCATTGTAGCATTTTAACCGGGAGTAAGAACCAGGTGTTGAATTTATATTCTACCACAGGGAAAGAAGTCTACTATCGTGAATTAACTATGCATAGGTGTATCTAAACACCTTAATCATCTCTCGTAAGCAAAGCTTAAGTGTTAAATCTATCAATTACTTAAACAGGGATCAAAGTTCACAATAAAGATAATGATAAAGTTCTGATAAATAGATTCAACCAAGTCATATCCAGGTGTGCAAAATAGAAAGTGTCAAACAGTGGACGATAGCAATTCATAGGCTAGCTAGCATTAGAAACTCCAATATGTAACTCTAAACTATAAGTTAGGATCTACTCGATTAGTGCAATACATCTAACAATCATCGAAGAAAGACTAATTAAATCCACACATGAGGACAGAATCCGTGAAGACTAAGGCCGAAACTTAGAACAACTCGAATAATATCATCCGCTAGTCCTACATACGGGGGATGGATTGCAAAGGACTCAATGGTGCTGTCACCACCACGATCTACCACACGACCCGGCATATAGGGTGCAAACGCAGGTAAATAAGATCTAATCACCACGATTACATCATCTCTACCACTCACCCTCCGAACGAAAGGATGAGCGCTATACGAATCCATGCATGAACATAACAGTAATTCAACTATGCTAAACGTGTAATCAAAGTAAATACTAGAACAAATAATCTCGAATATAAACATGATCAAGATATTCATATTAAGAACGTGTCTGGAACTTGAAGACTACTTACAATGAAGAACTTACAAGAACGAGGCCTGATCTTGAGCCGGCCTCCGACGGTCAGGAGCGGATTTCTCCCTTCCTACTAGATCTAATCTTGATTGCTACTCTTCCTAAAGCGGTGTTTCTAGAGCGTGGGATTGATGACTTGGATCTTGAAGCGTTGTTGCTGAATTGAGAACTTGATGATCTGAAAGGGGGGTCTAGGGGTCTCCTTATATAGTCCGGAGGAGGTGCCAGGTGTTGGACTTAGATACATCTCGTGCTCCCACCGACGCCCTCGGATCAAACCGACATTAAACGAGTGGATTAGATTGCGTCTTAGAGTCGGTTGAGGAAGCTTCCGGAGACAGGGGTGACTTGGCTGGGGCAGGCCGCCGGCCTGGTTATTGGGCGGCCGGCCGGTGGGGCCCACGGGTCCATGCGGTGCGCCGTGGCTTTCGGAGTCTTCTAGATGATGGTTTCATGGGTGCTAAGTCTCGATCACGTCGGGGAGTAATCCGAAGCCTTCTAGAGTCTTTCTTGAGTTGGATTGCGTTACGTCGCGTGAGTCGCACGGCTCGCGAACTCGCTGTTTTCCCTGTTTAGTCCCTGCAATTCACAACTTTACCAAAACTGGTGGAAATATGTTAGTGACACCCTATTCTAGGTTGTTATTATGATTTATACCCCTTTCTTATGTTTATTTGATTAATAAATTTATATGATAACAAGTGTCAACAGTGTACCAATGAACCTAGCACGAACACCATTGTTTCCCTTCACAAGCATATATGAGTGATCAAGCTTGATGGAAGAAACATTGGTCCTCTTATTCATGCACTTGTGCTCTACATGACCAACTTGCTTGCAAGCTTTGCAATAGCTACCATTGCTCTTCACAAAACGAGTCTTGTGAGTAACAAAGGCGGCCTTGCCTTTCTTGGGGATATAGCCCAATCCCTCTTTGTAGAGAGATGCTCTTTGGCTACCCAAGCACATAAGCAAGCGGTCCTCACCACCATAGGCCTTAGCCAAGGAGTGATTGAGCTCCTTCACTTCCCTCTTCAAACAAGCATTTTCATGAATAATCATAGGGTTGCATGATATGGAAATATCTTCACTAGGAGTGGGTGTGCTAGTGATCATGCTAGTGGAGGCATCACACAAAGGACTTGGTGGATCACAAAGAATATCACAAGAGATGCTAGCATCACATGTGTCAACCTTATCATCTACCAATGACAACTCATGCTCTTTGACTAGAGCGGAATGAGCCTTTTCAAGCTTGGAGTGAGACTTCTCAAGCTTCTTATGGTCTACCTTTAGACTCTCATAAGATGCCCGAAGCTCATCAAGTTCTTGAGTAAGGCTTTTCTTAGCCTTATTCAAGCCCTTGCATTCCACCCTACTCTCCTTGTACATTGCAATGCAATCATCAAGCATAATCTTGAGTTGTTCCCTAGTGTGATGGGGTTCCTCATCATCACTATCATCATCACTACCACTATCCTCATTCTTAGTGGAAGATTCTACCTTAGTGGCCTTTGCCATGAAGCATGATGAAGGGGCGTCGAAGAGTGAGATCTTGTCATGCATGGCCACATGAGCTTGGTTCTTCTTCTTCTTGCTCTTCTTGTCTTCCTCTTCATCACTTGAGGAAGATGATGCATCACTATCCCAAGTAGCCACATGTGACTCATTCTTCTTCTTGGGCTTCTCATTCTTCCCCTTGTCCTTGTCATTCTTCTTCCTTGCCTTCTTGATGCCCTTCTCATCTTCACTATCATATGGGCAATCGGTAATGAGATGACAATCATCATGGCATCTAAAGCATTTCATGTTGCCTTCATTCTTGCCATCCTTCTTCTTGGATGAGTGCTTCTTCTTCTTCTTAGAGATGTAGCTCTTCTTCACATATTTGCCCAATTTCTTGACAAATAGGGCCATGTGCTCATCAAGTTCACTTCCACTAGTAGAAGGGCTATCATCTTCATCATCACTAGACTCTTCCTTCTTTGACTTGCCCTTAGATGATGAGCTAGCCTTGAATGCCACACTCTTCTTCTTGTCATCCTTCTTGTCATCATCCTTGTCCTTCTTCTTCATTGCCTTATTGATGAGCTCTTGCTTGACCTTGTCATCTCTATATGAATCATCGGTCATCACCTCATCAAGCAATTGGTTTGGTGTCAACTCCTTCAAGTTTGTCCTCACTAGCACGGTGATGAACATCCCAAACCTCTCCGGTAAGCACCGCAAGAACTTCATGTTGAAGGTCTTGTCCTTGATCTCCTCGCCAAGTGCATTGAGATCATTCACCAACACTTGCATGCGGTGAAACATCTCCGGCACACTCTCATCATCCTCCATAGCAAAGGTGTTGAATTGTTGAAGCTTGATGTATGCCTTTGCTTGCTTGACGCCTTTGGTGCCCTCATATCACTCTTCTAGCTTCTTTCAAATGTCATGAGCTACGGTGAGTGACTTGACTTGCTCAAACACTCTATCGTTGAATGCCTCATGGAAGGAGCTCACGGCAATGTCATTGGCTTGTAGCTTCTTTTCCTCAACCGGTGTTGGGGCATCGGCTTTAGCTACCTCAAACTTCTTCTCGGTCACAATCCACACTTCTCTATTGATTGACTTGAGGGCAAAATTGGTGCCATCGAAAGGTGGCGCCTTCTTGGTGTTGTTGATATGCAAACTCAACGCCATTTTATCACCGTAGGTTGTTAAGCCCTCTAAATACGGTGCCTCGGCTCTGATACCACTTGAAAGGTCCTAATGGCTAGAGGGGGGTGAATAGCCTATAAAAAATCCTTCAACAACACTTAAGCCAATTGTTAGTAAATAAGACGGCGAAGCTCAATTGGCAAGGCAACAAGCTAGCTACGCAAGCCACTTAGCAATTCTAGCAATTCTAATGTCTCTAATCACACACAAGAGCTAGGTCACTAAGTTACTCCTAGGTGGACAAGCAAAACTAACTAACTCTACCACTAGGAGCTAAACTACGCTAGCAACTAAACCAACTACACAAGCTACACAAAGCAATAATAGGAAAGTAATGCAAAGAAGGTATAGGATACAATACCACCGCGGAGTGTAGAGGTTGATGCCAATCACCGTGTACAATGAGAAATCTCCAACGAGCTCAACACAAAAGACACGATGATTTTTCTCCGAGGTTCACGTGCTTGCCGGCACGCTTACTCCCGTTGTGGCGACACACCAACTAGATGGATGCAAGCTAAATGGCCGGTGCCAATCCCGGTGGGCGCAAGCAATCCAATCACTAGTTGGGGTAACACAAGCCACCTTCTACTAGTGCTCCTTTCGCGATCTCCCGCGGGGTAGGGAACGACCCCTCACAAGAACCACCGGTGTGGCCTCGAACAATCACCGATCGAGCTCAACACTCAACCGAACTCCAAGCCGCTAGGGAATCGGCAAATTCCCAAGAGTAACAAGAAACCCGCTGGGCCTCCGATGAACAAGTGCCTCTAGATGCAACCACCAAGACCAATGCACTTGAATCACACTCAATCTCACCAAGAATCGGTTAGGTGAAAGAGATGAGTGGGAGGAGTCTCACAACTTACCAATGTGTGGGAGTGTTTCAAATGAGCAAGAGTTACTTCAAATGGCCGGCCAGAATATATAGCCCCCTCCATGCCCATGGGCGGGGGGGCAAATGGGCAGCTCGGGCGCTGACCGACGCACCGGTCCAGCGTCCGGTCGCTCCCGCCAAAGAGCCCAACGGCTCGCGCATTCAAGTTCCGGGGTGACCGGACGCGCCAGTAGCAATTGTCCGGTCACCACACACCGACGCACCGCCGCCGCGGTCACTTCCGCACCTTTCTCGAAGTGACCGGACGCAGGGCACCGACGCGGCGGGCTCGGAGCCAGCGTCCGGTCAGCTGGTTCCAGCGTCCGGTCGCCGTTCCAACGCCGTTTCTTCTCCGTTCCGTCTTCCGTCACTTGTCGAAGTTCGCCAACATGTCGAAGAACATCTTTGACACCAAAGTTAGCATACCAACCACGTGTTGGACAAGCGCGGAGTTAGTGCTCTCAATTCAAATGCACGATGCAAGTTAGTTGAACCTAGAGGCACTTCCACGCCGAATTAGCCGATGATTTCCCTCTTGATAGTCGGGCTATCTATCCTAAATGTGATCACACTCGCTAAGTGTCTTGATCACCGAAAGGAAACCCTATAAGCAAACCTTTGCCTTGACCACCGGGTTCCTTTTGTCCTCGCACGATGAGCTCGATGATCCACCATGTCCATCCATCGTCCATGTCCATGATCATGAGGCTCCACATCACCAATGCCATCCTTTCTTATAAGCACACTTAATAGACAAGGATTAGCAACATATGGTGTCATCAATTGTCAAAACCAAACATGAGATTACAACCTCCTTCTTTTACAGGACCTGAAGGATAAGGGACAAACACTCCCTTCGGTCCCCATTGTGGTGGTGGCGCCATGGGTGCTACTGGTGGCCCCCAACGAGTCATCTTTGGACGTACAACCTGCGAAGAAGAAGCAATATCTGGAGAAGTCATAGCCAATTGCTTGTTTCTACTTTCATCATGCTTAGGAGGCGTAGACTCTCTCTTTTTCGTTGGCCGATTCTTGGAATCGGCCTTTTCCTTCTTGTACTTTGCCATGAGCTTGTCAAATTCACATAAGGGCTTGATGTGCTTCTTGACCTTCGGCTCATTAGTCTTCCAAACTCCAACCTCCGGCTTTTGTGGTATGAATGTTTTGATCACATGAACACCGGAAGTGAGGGAGCTTGGACCCTCAGAGCTAGCTGACCCGACTACAGGGGTCGGTTCAACTGGCTTGGATGGCGCCTGGGCTTGATCATCCTAGCCGATTACTTCAATCGGCCTAGCTGGTCTTGCCTCGCGCCGCCGACCATCTAACCATGCTTGACGCCGTAATGCTTGCGTCGAACTAGCAACAATGGTAAGCTTTGTCTTGCCTTCCTCAGTTTGGCCAGCCAACACTTGTCGTCCCGAATTCTTAGGAGCATTCGGTACAGGGCGAGGCTCACCAATGATCACATTCTTCCCTTGAGTTGTAGCAGCTTGCTCGGGACGAATCAAAATAGCAGGAGCCTTGATTTCAAGTGCTTTGGCCTCAGGTGTCTTGTCTTCGGGCTTCATAGCTTCAATCACATGCACTGGAAAAGGATTCTTGTCTAATTGCATGTCGGTAAGACTTAATTGGCCCTCATTAAGAGCCGATTGTACCTGCCGACGGAAAGAATGACAATCGTTAGTGGCATGAGAATAGGAATCATGATATTTACAAAAAGCCCGCTTCTTTAACACATCTGCAGAAGGCATAGTATATTTAATCTTAATGTACCCGATTTTTAACAATTCGTCAAAGATTCGGTCACATTTAGATGTGTCAAAAGTAAACTTGATTTCCTCATTCCGATTCCTATTAATCGGCTTGAGAGAAGGACAAGTCACTTGTTTGTTTTCATCTGGCCACCTAATTTCAGCAGCCAATACCTCTTTAGTTTCATCATCGGATGAAGGATAATCATCCACATTGTGAATGTTAGAACGACGAGACTTATAATCATGATCTTGAGAGTCTTTCAAACGAGATTCAACAGCAATAGCTCTCTCAAGTAAATGCGGTAAAGTAGTAAACTGAATATGCTCAAGCTTATCTTTAATCTTAGAATGCAAACCATTAAAGCATATGTCTACTAAATCACATTTCAGAAATCATCAAATGAAAACATCGGTTTTAATTTCTTTTGCAACGCCTAATAAACTCAAGCCAATGCACTCACCACGACCTTGTTTAACCGATGTCAAATGAGCTAATCTAGTTTCTTGGACTCCATCATAAAAGTGAGCATGGAATTTTTCTTCTAGTTGAGCCCAAGAACCAATAGTAGATGTTGGCAAAGAAGTAAACCATGAAAAGCATTGCCGTGAAGTGATAAAGGGAAATTACGACATTTCATATAGTCAAAAGCGCACCCTTCACCTAATCGAGCTAGATACATGCTAACATGCTCCATGGTAGACTTATTATCATTACCACTAAATTTTTGAAAATCACGGGTACCTTCCACCCTGGTGGGTTTCTCATGTAATCAAAATGTGGAGGGTATGGTTTATTATAGACGCCTCTTGATGTTTTAATTTGGACGCCTAAACACTCCTCGCAAAGACTTATTTAAATCTTCCTTTAGCCGATTAAACGCATCGTCATATCGGCGTATGAGCACTTTGAATTGTAGTTTCATTGCCCATGGCAGGAATTTGGCTAGGGGATTTCGGTGGGTTAGGTAACACGGTGTTGCCCCCGAATGCCTAGCATCTTGTGACTGTTAGCGTTTGCCGATTGCGATCTTGTGTCTCGGCAAGATCGAGCATTTGCTTATAATTAGCTGCATCTCTATTGGAAGAACCGGCTTTATAGCGCAGATAAATTTATTAAACCTAGCCATAACCATGCCTATAGTAGCATAAATTTATTATCTACTTCTTTCTTATGGCCTTCTAGCATTTAAAAGATAATCAAGATGTTGAGGATACGAATCATCGTAAATAGGCTGTTTAGAATTGTCCGTTACCTCAACTTCGGGAGCGGCCGGAAGTGCTTGGGAGCAGCTTTCCAAGAAAGCACGTGAAGTGGAATCCAAAGAACTCTTGAAGCTTCGCTTCAACTCTTCGGTAGCTCATCGGAAGTGGTGGGATGAATGACGTTGTCATCATGCACCTCACCCTTGTTGGCGTTGTTATTAGGCATGATGTCGAGGTCTTCAAAACGCAATTGACGCCTTTGATTTCCCCCCAAATGAAAGTCGCCAAAATTGTGTTGACACGAAACTAGGGCTTCGCACCAACACAACGAGAGGGCCTTGACGCCCACGAAGATTGCAAATCAACCTTGGAGCAGCAACACAAGCCAGCGTGGCCGCCCCTAACCGATTAGGGTTCGGTAGGGGCCACGTGGAGCTCGGGTGATGGCCGGAAGAACCTCCAACAAACCTCCGGAAGACCCGTCGGGAGGATGCACGCGAGGGGTGCCCTAGACCAGCGTGGCCGCCCTAGGACGCCGACGAAGAACATGGAGATCGCCGCCCGAACAGCCAGGGTACGGAGGGTTGAATGAAGAAAATGACCTACAAACGGGACAGAGGTAGATTGGTTGTTGATTGGATGTAGATAGGATCAATCGCCATAAACCCCTTCATTATATAGGGAGGGTGGTCTTATCCTTTAGGAAGGCGCCCTAAGACGTTTCCAAACACCAAAACCGACCTAAACACGATTGGAAACAAATCGGTTCGGGTCAAGTTCGATCGGGCCAGCGTCGGGCCGACCGACGCTGGGTCGGCTTTGACCGACGCCGCCGGTGCCCAACGTCCGGCCACGCCCCGAGCGGTCCGAGACGACCGGCGCGAAGCTAAATTTCGACTCGATTATTTGGACCGGACGCTGGCGCGCGACCGACGCGCCGGGTGGCTGGTCGGTCACTTCCGTGAGAGTCCCGAAGCGCGCAGCGCTGACCGGCGCCCGTCAAAGCGATCGGACGCTCCAGCTGTCCGGTGCTCCCTCGTGAGCGCCTCGCTTGGCCCCGTGTCTTGGCTAAATTTTGTACCTTGATGCGTTTTACATTTTGCCATGCCTTGGGCCAATTTTGGGTGTCAAAAACGCCCAAGCTCAAGTTCCGAAGTCGGGGGCGTCGCCCCACGCCTCCATCAACGCCGACAAGAACACCGAGCAGACGCAGCTCAATGCCAATGGCGCGTCGAGATCCCGGGGCTCGGAACATGTCGTGGAGGTGGTGGACTACACGAGCCACGCCGACGCGGTCCTCCGACCCGTGCCACTACGTCCTCTTTTGGGAGCTTAGCGGGCGAGGCCGACGACGACGTCTTTGGGCCGCCGCGACGAGCCGACCGGGCGCTTTGTCGACGCCGGGTATGTGAGCTCCGTAAAGACGCGCGCCATCGGGGCTCGGAGCTGCGGGTGCTACGCCGAGGCACGCGTTCGGAAGGTGCTGCACCACCGCCTCGGGCGCGCCCGCGAACCAGTTCAAGTGCCGAGGTGCGCCGCTTCGGTCCAACTGGCGGCGTCCTCCAGATCCTCTCCGACAATATTTGCCAAGATCTTCTTCAAAGACAACTTACGATTGAAGATGGCAGACGGTGGCGCCGAGCCATTGCAACTCAGGCTGTTTGGATGTGTGATGTAATTTGGGTGTTTATGACGCTTTAGCCCATCCGACATTAGAGCTCAAAACTAGAACTTAAGTGCTCTAAAGTTTCAAGCGGTGGTTCCAAATATGCCCTTAGTCCTCTCAATTATTTTAGTTACTCTAATTTGCCCCTAAAAAGAGTTTTTTTATTGATAAATGTATTCTGTACAAGAAAAGGTCAACTTTTTTCGAAATCAAGAAAAGGTCAACTTTGAACATAGTTAAAATTATATACGCTTTTAGGACAAAAATGGCGTAAATAGATTCGTATTCAACTTTCAAAATGTCTATAGCTATGGGTAGTTTATAAGGAAATACTTCAAACTTCTTTGTGTGTGAGCACGTTAATATAACTATATGTTGCTATGGGTCGACCGGACGTCGACGAGCGACCGGACGCATCGGTGCCAGCGTCTAGTCGATTCAGAGCTCCCGAATCGAGCCACGTCGGGATTTTACCATGCCTTAGTCCAAGCCATTTTTGGGTGTCAACACGCACTGACGAACGAACAAAACTAGATCCCACTCAAATAGTTTTTAAAGTTTTTTAGTAGTAATTTATGTATATTAACTTACGGAATATAACCTAAGTTACCCATAAAAGTTATATGTATAAGTTAGATGTAACTTTATAACGTGTGTAAGTTACGTGTTTCATGTAATAAGTTTTTTTTTTTATGTTATGTGTAACTTTGTAACGTGTGTAAGTTATGTGCTTCATATAATACGTGTATAAGTTATGTGTGTAATTTTATAACATTGAAGATCACATAAGCCATGTGTATAAGTTAGATGTATAAATTATACACATAAGTTATAGACAAAAGTTATATATGAAGCTTTGTAACTTTTTTCCTTATCGTTAAAAATAGAAAACTTTCTAAAAATGGAAGTTGTGGGATATTTTTTTTGCCAAAAAAGTAAAGTTGAGGGCTGTCTCTAATTAACCGTTTGTTGTTGTTTGGGCGGTTGTCCCCTAATTAGTGCGGCAAATCCACGAGTCCATTTTTTTTTTTTGAGGAACTGGAGGCCGGGGCCCCTACAAGATTGATTTATTAAGCATTAAAAAAGGTACCCAAAGAAACACAAGTACAAATTTAGGAAACAAAAAAAGAGATGAAAAACAACAAAAAATAAAATTACAATTGGATAATGCTTTGACTCCATTGCAAGAATTGAGGCAATTTGGCAGCTTTGACATTGTTTTTAAGAGTCATCTCCTTGACAAAGACTTGCCGACACTCAAGCAAAGAGGGTTGGACACCCTGAAAATGAGACCATTCGAACCGACCAAATAGCCCAGCACATCAAAACAATAGCATTCATGAAGAAGGGTGAATGAAACTGGCATCCGAGCTGGGAGTTGAAGTCGGGGAAGGTGGCATCCATTGAATTTGAATGTTGAGCCGGTTCCAACACATAGCCGAGAATGGACAGTCCAAAAAAGATGGGACACTCTCCTCTGTCAAACTATTACAGAAAACACAACTGTAATCATCTAGCTACATTTGCTTTCTTTTCAAAATGTTCCTGGTGCTGAGCCTATCTTTTATTAGCAGCCAAAAGAAAACCTTATGTTTAGGTTGACAGCCACATTTCCAAAGCCATTTGAAAGAGCAGTGAGGACTCAGATTTCCAATTAACTTTCTGTAAATTTTAGAAGAAGAAAACCCAGAAGATCCCCAGCTGAAACCCCAAACATCCTTTGCATTCATTGGGGTTCGAGAAGAGATCTTGTTCTGAACATTCTGAAATTGTTCAAAAGCAATCTCTGAGAGAGGCAGATGAAAGAGATCCTCAAATTCATCTAAAGACAGAGCTTTTTTCAGACTTGCAAGTTTATGAGAGGAGAAGGAGAAAAGCTCTGGGCAAGAAAGTGCCAGAGGTTGTCCATCCCACTTGTCCTGCCAGAACAAGATTGAATCACCACAGTTTCCAACAGGTTTAGCAAGGAGCTTGAATTCTGGGAGAAGTTTCAAAATATCCCTCCACCAGAAGGAGCCCTTTTTGATATGACTAGGAAGCTTGCCATTCTTATAGTGCTTCTCCCAAACTAAATGGACCCATGGGATGTCTTCTTTATTAAAAAATTTGTAGAGATTCTTCATCAGCAGAGCTTTATTTTGTTTCTCCAGGTCAATAACCCCAAGACCACCTTCATCTCTGGGCACACAGACCATCTCCCAAGCTGCTTTAGGAGGGCTGTTAGCATTAGATTCGGCACCACTCCAGAAGCAATATCTCCTTCTTTTATCAACCTGCTTGACAATACCTTTGGGGATGATCAGTGAGCACATGAAAAATGTTGGAAGAGCTGAGAACACTGCATTAGTGAGCTCCAGTCTTCCAGCCAAATTAAGAAATGTGGAGATGCCACCTAGCCTCCTTTCACACTTGGAGACCAAAGGGAGAAAGTCTATGTTTTTTGGTCTGTCAATAGAGAGAGGAAGACCAAGATAGGTGAAAGGCAGACTACCAATGGAACAACCAAAAGTACCAGCAAGAAGCCTCAGCTTATCCTCAGCAACATTGATAGGGACCATCATAGATTTTCCAAAGTTGACTTTCAAACCAGTAGCCATAGAAAAGCTGTTGAGGAGAGATTTTAGAAAGAAAAGTTGCCTCACATCACCCTCAACAATGATGAGGGTATCATCAGCATACTGCACAATTGGGAAGTCAGGAGAATATTCCATAGGAATGGGGAGGTTGAGCAGTCCCATGCCTCTGGCCTTGTTGATCATGGATTGGAGAAAGTCTGCAGCAAGAACAAAGAGCAAAGGGGAGAGGGGATCACCCTGTCTGACACCTCTTTTGCAGTGAATAGTTTTTCCTGGAACCCCATTGAGAAGAATTGAAGAGACCCCAGAGGAGAAAATAATTTTCATCCAGAGCAGCCATTTCTGACCAAAACCCATAGCCTCCATAATAGTTAGCATTGCCTGATGCTCAATTTTATCAAATGCTTTTTCAAAATCCAGCTTGATTATTACAATCTCCTTCCTAGAATGGTGACAGAGATGTAGGTACTCAAAGGACTAGGCTAAACAATCCTGAATTGTTCTCTTTTTGATGAACCCATACTGATTGCAATGAATTAGACTAGTGACAATAGGCTGCAACCTGTTAGCAAGAATCTTGGTGACCAGTTTAATAGAGGAATTCAGAAGAGAGATGGGTCTGAAGTCACTTGTCATTCTAGGATTTTCAACTTTAGGAATCAGGGTGATGTAGGAATTATTAATACTTTGAAGGCAGATATTCCCATCATAGAATCTTCTACAAACATTATAGAAGTCCTCTTTGACAATAGGCCAACATTTCTTAAGAAACTCATTGTTAAATCCATCTAGACCAGGGGACTTATCGTTGGGCAGGGCCCTGACAATATTATCAATTTCCTCATCAGAAAAAGGGGTCTCCAAATTATGAAGCAAATCACTCCTATTCAGAAAGTAGGCAGGATCAATGTTGAAGGAGTCAAAGTCAGAAGAACCCAATCTCGACTCTAAAATCCTGCCATAGAATGGCTTCTTTTTTCCTCATGAGAGCCATGAAGTACCCTCCTCTAGCTCAAGCTCACCGATAAGCTTTGATCTATGTCTAATAGTTGCATTAGCATGAAAAAATTTGGTACTGCATCACCAAATTTGACCCAATTCATTGTTCCCCTCGCCTCAGTAGATCTTCTCTCGTTGTTCAAGCAGATTTCTCAAATGATTAGAAAGCAGACTTTTAAAGTTCCATTCTTCAACACCGAGATCCCCGAAATCTCCCAAAACATCCGTAAGCATAAGGACATTTCTTTGATCTGTAAGATGAGGTTCTTAAGATTAATCTTAGAACCATTCCACTCCTTCAAGTCTTTTTCTAAGCCTTTTCGGCTTAGTTTGTAAGAATCTTGGCACCTTTGTCGGTATGAGGAGCGAGGGGCTGCCCAAACTATTGGAGACCACGACCCATAAATTGCTCATTGTGCATCCAAAAATTTTCAAAACGAAACACCTTTGACACAGGGATAGAGGATGAAATACTCACAATGCATGGGGTATGATCAGATGGACTCATGTCCATAGCAGAGGCTGTGGTGTTGGGGAAAGAGAGAGCCCAACTAGCAGAGGTGAAGACCCAGTCAAGTTTCTCCAAAAGTGGGGAAGGGAGGCGCATGTTTGACCGGGGTAAATTTTACGCCTTGCAAAACAATTTCATTAAGACTGAGAGCAATCGATGGCCTCATTAAACATCAACATTTCATTAATATTGCCCCCGCTTTATTTACGTCTTCCAACTTTCTAATCGGGTTGAAATCTCCAAGCAACGGCCGATCCAAGAGGGCATATTAATATTTTTGAGCCAGTTAACAAATGAAACTTTTCCATCAGGGGTGCAGGGGCCATACACACAGGTGAGAATCCAGGCAATATTATTATGTGTAGAAGTAAACTCCATAGACACACAGAAATGATTAGAGAAAATTCTAATACCACTGAAAATAGAACTTTTCCAGACAATAAGAATACCACCAGAAGCTCCCACCGAGGGGAGAAATTCAAAAGAATCAAACCCAACAGGACAAATATTTTTGATGAAAAGCAGGTCAAAGTCATCTTTCTTTGTTTCCTGCAAACAACATATATCACATTCTAAAAGCAGTATTTTGTTTTTGATATCTGCCCACTTCCAACTAGAATTAAGACCCCTGACATTCCAGGACAAAACCTTCCAACATCTAAGACTATGATTGTTTGTTTCCATAAATGAACCACAGCAAAAGCTAGACTTTCAGAAACACAGGCTAGCAGTGTTTACATCCAAAAGAAACAGAAAACAGAAGACTAGGTGTCCTCTGGCTTCTCTCCTTCAGCATCTCCAGGGCCCTTCTTGCTGTTCTGGTCCTCCTGGCTTTTGTCCTGCTTGCTTTTCATGCCTTCCTCGGTTTTCCTTTTCTTCCCCACAGCCTTCTTCTTGGGCACCTTCTTCAGAATCACATCTGACAATTCTTCAAAGATCCATTCCATAACCGCAATCCCAATTTTTCTAATTAGAGGCACGTAAAGGGTTGGAGGGGAGGACAAATATTACATCCGATATCGGGACAACTAGCCGGCCTAGATCCATTACTTTTGAATTAAACTCTAGAGCTTCTTCTTACCTCTGAAACACAAACCGGGCCTCTCTTTCTGTGCTTTGCCTGAAGAGCAGCTGGGGTTGTGGCATTCTTGCCATCATTGGTGGCAGCATCTTTCAGAGGGGTATCCACTGCAGAATGGGAAGAAACCCCAACAACAGGAGAGGTTATAACTGACAGGTCTGGTTTAGAGATCACAGCATCTAAGCAAGAGTCAGAGGCCAAACCCATAGCATCAGGATGGGCAAAAACATCAAAACCTGTGGTGTCCAGCTTCAGGTCAGACCTTGGTAAGCAGTCGGTAGGCAGCTCTTGCTTTGAGGCATCTGATATTGTGTGGACATGATCAGAGGTATTACTTATAATAATTTTAGAAATGTCAACCGAGGATTTATGACTGTCAAAAAAAGCTTGGGGGGACAGTGAACCTGTTAAGAGCTTACCAGCTGGGCAGCCTTTAGGGATGGAGAAGTCAATCCACCCATTTCCTTTATCCAGACAAGCAGACACATTGGAGCTCAGAAAACTCTTGGCCCATTCAAATCTATCTGGAGTCATAAGCATGAAGGTAAAAAAAGTGGCCCAATCAGAAGGAATACGACTTTCATGCAATTGTTCTTACGGGCTAAGGAAAGAAGCCCATAGCCTTGTCGCAACCACATCATGTCGCCTTTGCCATGCCGGGAAGGCGTGGTCGAGGCCCAAAGGCAAAAAGCAACAAAGCCATTCCAACTTATAGGACATCATTGTTGTCGGGGACCACATGATCCCCATTCTCTCCATTCTGGTTGTCAGTGTCATTATTTCCAACATCAGCAAAAAACTCCTCAATATCAGCATCAAGCTCTTCATTAGCTGCCATGAGTTCATCAGGGTCAATCTCATCCACCATAACATTGACCAGATTATTAGGTAGCATGGGGACTTGCATTTCGGCATCAGCTAAATTGAAGAGAGCCTGTTCCTCAGGGATCATCTCAGGCAGCTCATTAGCAACAAACTCCTGCACCACATTGTTCCCTGCCAACAGGTCATTAAGCTCAATGAAGTCACCCTATAGAGGCTAAACTGGATTAAGGATCACTTCTTGAAGATCTTCATCATGACCAGGTAGATTTAGGTCAAGCTCCATCATCTGAATGGGAGCATTGTTCAGGTCCTGCACTATTGTAACACCCGGTTTTAAGAACAAAACCAGATGAAGCTATATGTGAGCCCTGGAAGTCAAATCTCACATATAGTTTACAAATAAATGGTAATCAATTCACAATGCTTAAAATATAACGAACATAATATAAAAGCAAATAACCTCAGCTAGCGAGACAGCGGGAAGACACTCTGATTCTTCTGGTGAAGACTCCACAGGGACTGACTGACTGGTTGATCACAAGCCTAACTTCTTCCTGAGGTGAGGGGGAAATAGCAAGGGTGAGTCCATGTCAAACTCCGCAAGCATAACATGGGGTTATGAGGCTCAGAAAGCTTGACACTTTGGTTTAATCGCGGTAAGCATTTTAGTAAGTCAAAGTTTTAGCATTTAATTAACAATAAGTTGTGCTTAACCCAGTAGCCCACATTATCATCATAAACATCGTTCTCATGACAGTCCATCGTCATCGTTCAGTTCCATCCTCATCTTATGTCCATATCTCATCATCATCTCATATCCATGTCTCAGTATCATCTCTATTCTGTGATGTCTCCAAGGCCGTTCATGACCGCGAACACGGCTGTTATAACAGTTTATACTCTGCGCAGAGGTGTACACTTTCACTACGAGTCATGATCCTCAAATGCATGGGTTAGCAAGGCCCAAACATCCAAAAATCATATAAAGCCTTTCAAAGGGGTTATCTAAATATGCCGGATAGCGATAGGGCTACAACCCATTCTCTTCCGTTTCGGTAACCACCGACACAAGTAAACACTATCCCCTGAATGACTAAAGCCAGAGCCATGTAGCCCCCATAGTTGTACTGTATATCCCGGATGATCACAACAGATAAGTCCTTACGGAGAGTCCAGAGCATCATGAAAAAGCATGAGCCCGACTCTAAAATCCATGTTACCAACATTCAAGTCTTTACCATCATATCATATATTCATTCATATCATAATTATTTATGTAGAGCACTAGCAAGAACTACCCATATGCAATAACCCATAGGATTCAATGAACAAGATAATAACTAGCTAGGATGTCCTTAAGGTTGGCAAATTAGACACATGCATATGATTAAGTGATTAACAGTGAATAGGTAACAAGGATAGTCCCATGCTATACTTGCCTTAAATTGAGATCCTTTCTTCAAATCCAAGCTTCCAAAGAAAACCTTCTTGATCATCAACTTCTTCAAGATCAACAACATAAAGCTCACCGATCTACTCGATTTCAATCAGCAACACACAAACACATAGATCCAATCATGCATGGCAAACAAGACTACCATTAGAACAGTACACCAACAGTGGGAAAATAGTTTAAAAAGTATATAAAACTATTCTACACGTCTCTACGATCACACAGACGTAAAGATCACTGAAATCGAGCTAAAACGGCGTAGATATGAATTTTACAAGTTTTCGCATAAATAAAATAATAAATTAAATTATATGTAAACTGAATTTTGATGGAAAAGAAAAGAAACATGGCAATATCAATCAGAGATCATTGCCGAGATAATAAACAAGGCAAAGCAAGATGTGGTTTGCATATATATACTCACCATGCATGCATGAGCTAGCAAGGATCAGCGTAGACGTACGTGCTATACTTGACAAAAAGATGAAGCTTCACGTGAATAAATATCACGTACTACAGCAGCAGATCAACGGCGGCACACAGATGGATTCGATTGTGCATGGTAGTTCAGAAGAAACAAGGACGTTCTGATGTTGACGGGGTGGCTCGGACGTACGCGTTCCTGCAAGATACGGCGATGCACGATGAATGGCAACGTACAAAGTAAAACAACGATAAGTTCGTGAGGTCAATGGAAATCGATTGATCAAGCTTACAGCAAGGCAGAGGCCATGAACCGACGGCCGGGATTGATGTCGAGCTTGGCGACGAGCAGAAACAGCGCCAGAGCGACGAAGCGAACTCCGGCCACGGCGGACAAGGAAATCAGCAAGTCATGTACATGGACAGAGACTGGCAACGATGTAGTTGAAACGGACCAGATTGTACTCTAACCATGCGTTGGTGACAACCTTGGATGATGGAACAACCTCGTAGGAAGGTACATATGTATAGGAAGAAAAACTCTCCATGTTACATCAACTAGCAATATGGTGCTAATTGATGTTGTAGGCTTCACCTTACTAACGGGCCGAAATAATCATTAAGCCCATAGATAAATAAATCGTAGTGTAAGAATGAGATATTTTAATATTTTCGAAATTAATTAATTTCATTGATAAAATAATTCTAGATTTATTTTTCTCAAGGAAACCGGTAAGAAATCCATGTGATGTCATCAAATGATATCACGTCATGCAAGCTAATAAGGAGACCATGGCTAGCGTTGGAGCTTTGCTGGAAAACACGATGAGGGCCGGGAGTATGATATGGAAACAAAAAGATGGAGAGGGATACGAACGGTTAGACAAACGAAAACAGTCGTTTGGCTTCCATCGTGAGGATGATGATGATGGCGCTATACAGGAGGACCTGCACGTCAGCCAATCAGAAAGGAAAATAGAGCTGAACCCTGTTGAACCTTGGGCTTGGCTCCCAGCTTCTTCGACAGCAAGGAGATGGACATGGCTGAAAATAAACCAGCATGCAAGGCCTTCGAGAGAGAGGAAAAACCTTTTTCTTTTTCTTGAATGAAAACTGAAATTTTCCAAATAAATTTAAATTAAAAAAGAATTTAAAATTCGGTTTTGATTTTACACAAAGAAATCAGTCAACACAACAAAAAGATGCACCAGCATGAATGTACATTCGTGTTTCTACTTCCTATGATAGTTTTAAATTTAAAGAAAGATTTTTATTTTCCTATGTTCCCATGAACACAACATTTCATAAATAAATCATTTTTATTCTATTTTCAAAAATGTGAAAATTTGGGGTGTTACAAATCTACCCCCCCTTAAGATGAATCTCGTCCCCGAGATTCGAAGCTGCTGATCAAAGAGATAGAGATACTCTGTCTTTGAATCTTCGTCGCTTCTCGAGTATTTCCATTTTCTCGATTAGGGTTCTTCGTATTTTGCATACCTATTAATCTTTACCGAATAACATGTTTGCTTGTTCCAAGACTTCGATAGGCAGTCAACATAACTCTCGGCTAACTCCAAACCAAATCTCTGTTAACTTCCAACTATTAGTATCCTTACTATGGTTGAGCTTCTCAACTCTCTTATTCTGCATATAGCTTAGGCTTTGATGTTGTCTGATCTCCATTAGCATAGTTGCTAAGCTAAGAGTACTGACAATGACATATGCTTCATCTAGACGACGATAAAATTCAATGTCATGTATCTATGGTCACTTGAATCCAATTATGATATCACGTGCCCAAAATCAACTTAGTGAAGAAGTCCTTTGTGAAACTTTTATCCCAAAGTAGACTATTCATCCAACTTCAAAAGATTGGTTGCTCAATCCTTGAATCTTAACTTTTAGGGGTGTCGTTCGAATCTTCTCAGCATGACTCTTCTTTCAACCCACAATAGAGTTGTATCATTCCATGGAAGCATCCTCGCATACTTAGACGACTTCTCCTCAACACATCACTCTTGTGTTCTTCATGCAAATCCACCACTGGAGACATCATGCTAAGATTTCTTCACTTAAATCTTACTTTCTAGATACAGCATAGTGGTGACATCTCTAAAGTATCTGTGTAATCCACGGTAGATGTCCAATATGAATGCCAAATTATCTTGAGTCGAAAATTGAACTCCAAAGTGATAGCTTAAAACAATCCCAATTATGATGAACACAACTTCCTATAGATGGTCCAACAATCATCAATCTTTGAATGACGGATATCTACGCTTGTTGATGACTTTTGATCCATGAGATAGCTAATGCTTCAGAGTGATGAACTAGAATGTGAAACCTCCATCTTGCAATATATATATTCAACGTGGCTACCCCCCTTAAGAAAAGTTTTACTAAGGGGCCAGAAAAGGGTAACTTAAAAGTTTTCCTATGTGAGTTAATCCATATCTTAATGACCTTTTGATATCCAAAACTCAGATGCATAGGCAAAGAACAAGAAATCTGAAATTTCTCGCGAGCAAAAAAAAAAAACAGCAGCTCAGTAAAACACCTCTAACTTCTCTTTTGTAAATCCGATGAAGTTGTACCTTATACCGTTGGAAAGCTTATGAAATTATCTACAACTCCCTTATAGAACTCTTCTCCAGATTCGACACTTAAGTTCGTCTAAAACAGTTCACAACCGAAACTGTTAAAGATTTCTGACAGCACGGTTGTATCATCTTGTGATTTTCATAACTCTCAAACCAAATAGGATATGAAGGTGATTCTTGCGCTCAGAGAAAGATATTGAAGTCTATTTGTTTTCAGAATTTTTCTATGATTTTTGATTGCTCAAGAACAGATGTATAAACCAAAGAAGACGTGATACTCCGAAAAGGAAGGATACAGAGAACAGGAGAAAGCCAAAACCCGACTATTTATTATTTCACTAAACCTTATACCTTAGGCCTATAAACTAAATGAACTTGTGGGCAAACCAACAAGATCATTGCACTCAATACAAAGATCCAAACCAAACATATGCATAATGACAAACCAACTTAACAATAAATGCTCATACTTCAAACATTGATTTAAACTAGCGATACTATCGTTCTCTTAATTTTAGAGGGCAAAGATACTAAAGGGCAGGTTTGAAGTTGATGAAAGGCCTTAGAACTTTGAACAAGGTGATATTAGAAATCTTTTATTTTAGTAAAACAACAAGATCAAGTCAAGTCCAAGGGAGATAAGAAATTTAATAGCTCAAAGGAAGCTATTCAAGGAGGAGACAAATTGGACAAGGAATGAGAACTAGTCAATTCAAATGTCAAGGTTATAGAAAATAGTTTTAAAGAAAAAAATAAGCTTCACTAAACAACCATTCTAACTAGGCTTGCGCCCTACAGTCAGCACGGAGCTGATACCAATTTGTAACACCCGGTTTTAAGAACAAAACCAGATGAAGCTATATGTGAGCCCTGGAAGTCAAATCTCACATATAGTTTACAAATAAATGGTAATCAATTCACAATGCTTAAAATATAACGAACATAATATAAAAGCAAATAACCTCAGCTAGCAGACAGCGGGAAGACACTCTGATTCTTCTGGTGAAGACTCCACGAGGGATCGACCGACTGGTTGATCACAAGCCTAACTTCTTCCCCGAGGTGAGGGGAAATAGCAAGGGTGAGTCCATGTCAAACTCCGCAAAGCATAACATGGGGTTATGAGGCTCGAGAAAGCTTGACACTGGTTTAATCTGCGGTAAGCATTTTAGTAAGTCAAAGTTTTAGCATTTAATTAACAATAAGTTGTGCTTAACCCAGTAGCCCACATTATCATCATAAACATCGTTCTCATGACAGTCCATCGTCATCGCTCAGTTCCATCCTCATCTTATGTCCATATCTCATCATCATCTCATATCCATGTCTCAAAGTATCATCTCTATTCCGCGTGATGTCTCCAAGGCCGTTCATGACCGCGAACACGGCTGTTATAACAGTTTATACTCTGCAAGAGATGTGTACACTTTCACTACGAGTCATGATCCTCAAATGCATGGGTTAGCAAGGCCCAAACATCCAAAAAATCATATAAAGCCTTTCAAAGGGGTTATCTAAATATGCCGGATAGCGATAGGGCTACAACCCATTCTCTTCCGTTTCGGTAACCACCGACACAAGTAAACACTATCCCCCTGAATGACTAAAGCCGAGCCATGTAGCCCCCATAGTTGTACTGTATATCCCGGATGATCACAACAGATAAGTCCTTACGGAGAGTCCAGAGCATCATGAAAAGCATGAGCCCGACTCTAAAAATCCATGTTACCAACATTCAAGTCTTTACCATCATATCATATATTCATTCATATCATAATTATTTATGTAGAGCACTAGCAAGAACTACCCATATGCAATAACCCATAGGATTCAATGAACAAGATAATAACTAGCTAGGATGTCCTTAAGGTTGGCAAATTAGACACATGCATATGATTAAGTGATTAACAGTGAATAGGTAACAAGGATAGTCCCATGCTATACTTGCCTTAAATTGAGATCCTTTCTTCAAATCCAAGCTTCCAAAGAAAACCTTCTTGATCATCAACTTCTTCAAGATCAACAACATAAAGCTCACCGATCTACTCGATTTCAATCAGCAACACACAAACACATAGATCCAATCATGCATGGCAAACAAGACTACCATTAGAACAGTACACCAACAGTGGGAAAATAGTTTAAAAAGTATATAAAACTATTCTACACGTCTCTACGATCACACAGACGTAAAGATCACTGAAATCGGAGCTAAACGGCGTAGATATGAATTTTACAAGTTTCGCATAAATAAAATAATAAATTATATGTAAACTGAATTTTGATGGAAAAGAAAAGAAACATGGCAATATCAATCAGAGATCATTGCCGAGATAATAAACAAGGCAAAGCAAGATGTGGTTTGCATATATATACTCACCATGCATGCATGAGCTAGCAAGGATCAGCGTAGACGTACGTGCTATACTTGACAAAAAGATGAAGCTTCACGTGAATAAATATCACGTACTACAGCAGCAGATCAACGGCGGCACACAGATGGATTCGATTGTGCATGGTAGTTCAGAAGAAACAAGGACGTTCTGATGTTGGACGGGGGTGGCTCGGACGTACGCGTTCCTGCAAGATACGGCGATGCACGATGAATGGCAACGTACAAAGTAAAACAACGATAAGTTCGTGAGGTCAATGGAAATCGATTGATCAAGCTTACAGCAAGGCAGAGGCCATGAACCGACGGCCGGGATTGATGTCGAGCTTGGCGACGAGCAGAAACAGCGCCAGAGCGACGAAGCGAACTCCGGCCACGGCGGACAAGGAAATCAGCAAGTCATGTACATGGACAGAGACTGGCAACGATGTAGTTGAAACGGACCAGATTGTACTCTAACCATGCGTTGGTGACAACCTTGGATGATGGAACAACCTCGTAGGAAGGTACATATGTATAGGAAGAAAAACTCTCCATGTTACATCAACTAGCAATATGGTGCTAATTGATGTTGTAGGCTTCACCTTACTAACGGGCGAAATAATCATTAAGCCCATAGATAAATAAATCGTAGTGTAAGAATGAGATATTTTAATATTTTCGAAATTAATTAATTTCATTGATAAAATAATTCTAGATTTATTTTTCTCAAGGAAACCGGTAAGAAATCCATGTGATGTCATCAAATGATATCACGTCATGCAAGCTAATAAGGAGACCATGGCTAGCGTTGGAGCTTTGCTGGAAAACACGATGAGGGCCGGGAGTATGATATGGAAACAAAAAAAGATGGAGAGGGATACGAACGGTTAGACAAACGAAAACAGTCGTTTGGCTTCCATCGTGAGGATGATGATGATGGCGCTATACAGGAGGACCTGCACGTCAGCCAATCAGAAAGGAAAATAGAGCTGAACCCTGTTGAACCTTGGGCTTGGCTCCCAGCTTCTTCGACAGCAAGGAGATGGACATGGCTGAAAATAAACCAGCATGCAAGGCCTTCGAGAGAGAGGAAAAACCTTTTTCTTTTTCTTGAATGAAAACTGAAATTTTCCAAATAAATTTAAATTAAAAAGAATTTAAAATTCGGTTTTGATTTTACACAAAGAAATCAGTCAACACAACAAAAAGATGCACCAGCATGAATGTACATTCGTGTTTCTACTTCCTATGATAGTTTTAAATTTAAAGAAAGATTTTTATTTTCCTATGTTCCCATGAACACAACATTTCATAAATAAATCATTTTTATTCTATTTTCAAAAAATGTGAAAATTTGGGGTGTTACAACTATCCCCTGCTGTGGTTCTGGCCAAGGGGCCCAGCCATCTTGAGCATCCTGTCCCTGAACTTCCTGCACCTGGTTCTGATTCTGAATGTCATTGCCTTCCTCATCATCAGCATTGTCTTCAGCTGGTCCCGCACCCGGTTGTCGCAAGCCAAAAAAGCAAATGGGTCACCTTCCTCAATTGGCATCTCAGGAATTGGGTCCTCAGCTGGTGGCACCCCACCCAAAAAGTTATGCTGCAGGATCTCACACTGCACCGCCCAGGATTCACCATTGAATCCTAGGGCTTCAGAGAAAACTATGAAGTGCGGTATAGCCAGAATGTCCACCACACGTGCACGAATAATAACTCTAGTCAATCTCCTTTCTTCCTCATGCCAAAAAAGATGCTTGCCAAAAGAACCGATAGCATCCTGGAAGAACTGGTCATCTTGATAGTTCACTGGGAAGTTAAGCATCATGATCCAACATTCATGGTTGAAATCTACCCCTCTCCAGTTTTTGCCACGATCATGTCTCACAAAGGTGAGGAAAATGTTATGAAACGGAATCGGGCCCTCATCGATCAGCAGATCCCTCTCAAACCCTCTCTCAAACCTTACATAAGCTTGCCCCAAACTACAGATTTCTATATCCCCGAATCGCAATTCTTCTAGCATGCAGAAATCCCTCGTAATACCATCCTCAACAAATGGGTTCAGCACATTACCGAAGCGGATTGAAGTACACTATGGCAAGATCGTTGTTTGTAAGCAGTTCCTCGTTGCTTGAGTCGCCTTTCTCGAGGCCACCGCCCGCACCATGGTTGGCCGATTAACAATATCCTCGCCACACCATGGTTCGAGGAACTAAAGCCCGAGGATCGACGCTACTGGAATGCCATCCGACTCAACTCCGGCCAAGGTTTGGCCGTCACCGGCCAATGTAGCAGGGCTACACTGTAGCAATGGAGGTGGGGTTTTTTGCTGTGGAAGTGGAGTGGGCGATTTCGGGGGTGTAGCACAGAAGGCGGAGCGGCGTTGAGCGACCAGCCAGAAGGATCTACATTTATATCCACACCAACTTCGGCCGCGAGGCCCAACACGTAAGTAGAGGAGGCACCGCCCATTGCCGATTTGCCTTGGGATCCCTCGGAGTAGCCCAAAGGGCCTCGAGCCAAGTCCCGAAACGAATTAAACCGGGAGGATTGAGGATCCCGAGGAGGCGGAGCCTTGAACCAATTGGCAACCCCCGCTAACGGCCGCTTTATCATTAACAACAGGCCCCTTGCATGTCGCAGCAACATGTCCCGAGAAGCAACACGCGCGACACCTGATTGGCCATCTGCAGTTAATCCGCGAATGTCCCGGGAGAAGACATCAGCCACTGGGCCGAGGGCCGCCGGAGGGGGCTCGCCGCCGATGAAGACGAAGAGAGGCGCTACCCTCCCTCCATTACGGCTGAAGGAGAGGTCCAAGAACTGAGATCAAGACGGCTAAAAACAGAGTTGCGCCTACTCACATCAGGCGTAGGACGGATTCTGCGGAACACAGGGGATTTGCGGCTGGGTGCTTTCCCCAGCAGAATGGAGTTGGCGCCTGAAAGCGGCAGCGAGCGAGGAGCGGGACAATGCACAGCATCCGCAAAAGAGGGTCTGCGGTGTGCCGGATGCCAAGAACGTTCATCCTCTTTCAGGAAATTCTCAAGTTCTAGGCGCCAATTCGGACCACCGCCGCCCCATAAATGAAAAAAGATCTTAAAGAGATCATTTTCAACACAAAGGAGATGACGGATCTTCAAGCCTGCCTCTCTGTTCGCAACAAAGAACTTAAAAACTCTTTCCCCTAATTGGGAAACTTTGAAACAAAGGGCATTGCCTCCAATCACAGATTGGATCGATGCCCCGCGTAAAACCACCGAAAAGCCTGAATTTACAACGACCGAAGGCCGCAACCAGCGCGAAAGAATCAGCTAAGGAGCTAGAGACAGGAACCCCATGCAAACGCCGGAGCTCATCCCCGAAACGGAGCCCCGGGGACAGAAAGGCCTGGCGCCATGGAGCTTACTGAGAGAGGTTGAAGCACGGGCGATGGAGACGATCGGGGGGGACAAGAGGGCGAGCATCAAGATGCCCCGAGGGCACAGAAGCATCCGCCATCCACAACCCGGGCCTTGATCCGGCTAATCCAGCGAGAGAAGGTGACGACGAGATCAGCAGCCAGCCAGCAATGTGCCGGGCGAAGGGGCAACGACGAGCCCAGCCAGAGGCAGCTAGGCCGGCGAGGAACGCCGGCCGACGGCGGCGGCGCCCAGGAGGCTCAGAGTCGCCTAAGACAGGGCTCCATGAAACCCCGAGCTATCGAAGTTGTTAATCTAGCTAAGGCCATTTTTTTTTTTTTTTTGCTTCTACTCCCTTCACCATCTGCTCTACTAGTAGATAGCATTATGTCATTCCATTGAAGCGTTACGTTATGCAGTTTTTAAGAATGTCACGTTATCTTTAGGTATCTAAATTGATAAATAAAATAACTTCTCTCAATGCACTCGCAGCCCGGCGATGCCCTTCCCTTCTCACTCATGTCTATCTCCTCTCCTCCCCAATCTCACTCGCTTATCTCCCTCCCTCCTCTCGGATGCAGTGGAGGCCCTGTCCTCGCCTATGTAGCCTCACGAGCGCGTTCGTCCTCACCGGTGTGTAGGTGCGAGCGTGGTCGGCCTCTTGGCGCGGAGACGTGGCTTCGCGAGAGGGCGAGAGCGGCGACGTCGTGGCCGGGCGCGGCGTGTAGCGGCGGCGTAGTCCCGGAAGTAAGCTATGTTGCCGCCATGTATTGTTAAACCGTCTCCCTCTTTCTTCCTTTCATCCTCACTGGACCCTCTCTCTTTGTAGTTCCCTAGCTGGTCGGTCCTTCCCCAACGATTTGGGATTGTCGTTGTCCGAACCCACTGCCCGAACGACCTCTTCCACGCCTCTCTCACGTGCACCCACTCCGTCCCAGCCTCTTCTCTCCGCCGACGCGAAAGAAGGGAAGGCCACCGGCGAGGGTGGGAAGAGTGGAGGAGAGAGGGCCACATTTCCGGCCGCGTGCTCCAATGTAGTCTTGCCCCACTATCGCCTCCACGCCGGCAGAGAAGAAGAGGAGGTTGGCGCTGACCCCTTTGCCGGCATAGGATGAGAGGGCAGCCGATTGAAGAGATGATGTGGGGATGGAGAGGAAGTGGATGGCGCCCGATAGAGAGACGATGCGGAGATTGGGAAAGAGAGAGAGGGGCAGCGGTGGAAAAGAGGAGGACAAAGGAAATCTTGAGTGGGACTAGGTCTAAAACAACCATCTTTCCGGAACACTGCTCAAATGCTACGACAACATTCATTCTAGGACAGAGTGTGTACGTGAGAAAGGAAGTGTCCCACGAATCAGGTAGGCATACATTTTTTCCCCGTGATATGCCGTGCAACACCAAACATAATAACATGTAGGAGTACTTGATAGTGTAATACACGACCATGATTTGCTACACAGCTGATCCAATGATCGTCCAGACATTCGGACGACGAATCATCGTACCTTCCGGTCCATCGGTTGATTCTCTTGAATGCCGAAATGTGCCCGGTGCTCTTCAATCAACCTCATCAGCACGTGCCGGAAAGGATCCATGCAATGCAACAGTGGCTGGACGGCACGCAGTCCCAATTGCAACAACACATGGTCTATATACTCCATAGGCTACTACTCGTACTAGCAAGCAGCAGAGGTATGGCCGACACAGACAACACAGGCAGCGGGCAACACCTGCCTGATCGGTCGCGCGGAGTGGCACGTGTTCTTGCCTCTTTCTCGCCTCGCCTCTGCTCCTGCCTGCTACAGAGACATGTTCTACAGTGCTAGGCCATGCATGTGGCTTCAAATTGAGAGTGCTCTCCCAACTGCAGGCAGAAAGGGAGCCCGGTCTTGTCCCTTCCATTTTGCACTTGCATTGCTGTCCTGTCGACCAGACGTGTGCTTTTCGTCACATGGCATGCAGGTGTCCAAACCGTTGCCGACGGGATTAGCTTGTTGCTTTTCACAACGGACGATGACATGTGGTCTGCCCCCCGATGGATGCATGGATAAACATTCGCCTCAGGCTCAGAGAAACAAAGCCAAGATACCATGCGAAATACTATTAACAGGTTTATTTCACTCGATTTAACAACGACACTACTACTACTTGCAAACAGGCTAGCTACATTGGATGCGTCATGCAGAGTACCAATGGCTCATCACACAAGAAGAATCTGAATCTGCTGCATCAACATCCTGCAAGTCTGCAAATTAACTACCTGATCTACATCCTCAGTTCGTCGTAGGCGTTGCTGAAGAAGACCTTGACGACGTTGGCGGAGAGGATCTGTAAAACGCCGTTGTTATTGGACCGTCCAACGCAGCGCGGCGACTTGAACTGGCTGACGGGGGCGCCGAGGGAGAGGTAGTGGCGGAGCACCTTCTGGAAGGTTCCCCGCTGCAGCACCCTGAGCTCGAGCGGGCCAATGCCGCTGGTCTTGCGTGACCCGACGTAGCCGGGGTCCGTGAAGGCGCGGTCCAGCTCGTCGCAGCAGCTCTGCAGCACGTCGTCGTTGCCGTCGGCGTTGAGCTCCCAGAAGACGACGTAGTGGCCTGGGTCGCGCGACACCTCCGCGTGGCTGCTGTAGTCCACCACCTCCAGCTTCTCAGCGGCCAGGATCTTGGCGGCGCTGTCGACGGCGAGCTGGAGGTCATGCTCGCTGTTCTTGTCGATGTTGATGCTCAGCATCAGGTTTCGACGGCACACGAACTTGAGCTTGGGTGTTGAGTTGTGGAACCCGGCCACCTTCACCACGTCACCTAGACGGTACCGGTACAGACCTGACAAAATATTATATAAGAATGGTTGCACCCACAAAGGATTTCTACTTCAAATTTATATCTATCTTCATCTAATAGCGAAAGGTACAATTTATGATGTACAATGCGAAGCAAATCTTATCCGTTCATCTGACAGGGTCACAGGACACTGTTCAGACTTCATGCAGTGAAAGGAAAAGTCTGTGAAAGGAAAAGTCTCCAGGCTGAGGTGCAGCAAAGTCTGGGAACTGAGACTCTGGAAAAATATACAAAATCCCCACAGCCACAAGCCCCAAAGGTGATAGTAGTAGGTGATGAAGAAAGCGAAAGGTTCTTGTCTAGTAGCTGCTTGGATTGGACGACTAGTAGTACTAAGACACACACAGACAGGCAGACAGCCAGCCTGAAAATTCAGCTGCTTCGTTCTGAATAAGATTCATTCAACGAAGATGAGTGTTTGACGGCAGCAAGTAGAGACGTTGCACTCAGTTGTGAATGCACGCGACGGCCTGCTGGTCAGATTCAGTTAGACTGCAGAACGGCCAAGAGCAATGGACGGCCGGCAAACCGACGAATCACCATCGAAGCAGCTCTTTTGTCTTAACATAATATTCACGGCCGATCCACCAGTTCAACACCTAATCCATATTTTACACTACAGGCCAATATAGTATTTACTCGGAGTGGATGCAATTACCACTCTACCTCTACTACTAGTCTTTGGTCCAATCAGTGCCCCTCTCTCTCTCTCTCTGGCTTTTGGAAAATAAAACAAAAGAACACAACATCTCACATCAAATGATTAATTATTTTCATTCAGACATCAAATGATTAATTTCCATTCAGACTGAAATTGCTGAATAAGTCGTCTTGAAGTTGCATCACCCTAGTCATTCAGTCAAGTTTAATATTCAGGCAGTGGGCAGTGGTGTAGGAGTAGGTTCCAAGAAGAAGAGTACAACTACTATTAGCTGCAATTTCTTCAGGCGTAACAAGTTATCTTGTGAGTTTGTGACACTGTGACAGTAACACTACAACTAATGATGGATAGATGGATGTGCATGGAAAAATATTCTTTTCATTTCAAAACTGTGTTATATTATTGTTCCCACTTTTCTTACTGTTTTGATCCACGTGTTCATTTTTTTTCGAAAGCGTCCACTTCTAACGTGCTTCATTAAGGGAAATTAGAGTCATAATACATCCCACGTGTTCATCGAGGCCGGTTAAATCTATATATGTCCACGTAGAAGATTTGCAAACACAAACGATACCTCATATATGCGCAGAAAATGGACAGACTTTTGGATCAGAATCTTGTTAAAAACCATTTTGGATTAGTTTGTGCAGTCCCTGTTTGTTGCTGATTGTTTTGTTCATAACCTAGCTACCGACTCCGACACACACTGTTACCGAATCCAGATCTCCAAATTAAGATCGTACATGCATCTCCTGTTCTTGAACAACTAAAAGTGCAACTAAAAGTGCAGATCGATCGGTCGCCAAACAGAACAACAAACTAACGTCGGTTTCAGACCTCCTGACGGTTTTTCCAACCGGCCGAATAAAATCCATCCTGCGAGAACGACGGTCGTCGCATCGCAGCTCGCCAAAGAGCCATCTGCTTTCTCTGAAAGTGAGATCTCACTCCATGTCCTGTTCAGTTGTTCGAGACCAGCCGGCCGAGAGGACGGACGTACGTGATCGATCGCAAAAGCTAGCCCAAGGTTCGGACAGCTGAACGGCGACCGCCGGCCGGACCGCCGGAGAGTCAAATCTCCGGCCTCCTTCGGCGGTCGTCGTCAGAATCAGCTTAGAAAGTCAACAAAGACGAAAGCGTGAGACCAAACCGAAGCTGTGTGTGAGTGTATCTTGCTAATCCAGCTCACTGTGCCCACAGGTTAAGATTAAATCTAGAGTACTGCAATTAGGTGGCTGCTGGCATGAAAGTAACAGGCTTCTAGGACTGTGTACGTTTTTCCCAACTGTACAAGCAACAACAGCAACAGCTCGTACCTTCCAAACCTAAATCTGATGAACTTCTAGCTAGGACGGCCGGCCTAACGACAGTATATACTACCCGTTCCGTTCCTACAGTTTCTTGATTGGAACCGGATGGCGTCACATTGTTCAATGCAGGCGAGTCTAGTGACGATCGATATACGGTAGGTCAGAATTTGCAAGTGGTGATATATATGAACAAGCATACAAAAACAGTGGTAAGCACCATGCCGTCATGCGTCGTCGTCGTCGTCGTGCATGAATGAATTAAAACGAACGAGCGGGATGTAGATTTACCTGCGAAGGTGGTGACGACAACCTCGTAGTGCTCGCCGACGGTGACCTCGGTGAGCCCGACGGGTTCGGCCTCGGCGTAGCAGGTGTCGTCGTCAGCGGCAGCGGCACCGGCGCCCTGGCAGACCTTGAGCGGGATGAACTCGAAGTAGGCGATGTTGGGGAGGACGGTGAAGGTGACTGACTCCGGCGGCGTCTCGGGCTCGACGTTGGCGCCGACCCACCCCTCGGACGCGCCGTACTCGGCGGCGATGAGTGGCAGCCCGCCCGCGTAATGGCGGAGCTTCTTGACGTAGTGCTCCATGGAGCCCGTCATGATGCCGTGCACGTACCTGGCGTTGGGGAAGAGCGCCGGGATGACGCCGTACCAGTTGCTGAGCCCGGCGCACCTGCGGGCCACCTCGTCGGCGAGCGCCGGGTTGGGCCCCGCCGTGAGCAGCGCCTCGACGGCCCTGCGGACGGCGGGGGCGGTGACCCGCGACGGCGACAGGGATCCCGCGCGGATGTCGGCGCACAGGTCCTCCCAGACGCGCTCGAAGGCCTGGAAGGCGAGCACGAGGCTGTGCGCGAAGGTGGCGGACACGATGCGCACCTCGTCGGCGTACAGCAGGCCGCACAGGAGGTGGCAGTAGAGCGACTGCGCGAAGTCGGCGCCGAAGATGACCGCCTCCGGGCTGCACACCTGCGACTGGATGGCGCGCATGGTGGGCATGAACTCCTCGCTCCGGTACACGTTGGTGGTGGCCGTGGTGGCTGTCAGCCCGCCCGCGGTGGTGAACTGCCGGCTGCCGTAGATGAACTGCAGCGCCTTGCCGTCCTCCACGGGGAACGCCCTGTACGTACGTGTTCATCATGGATCCAAGATCATCATTAAGCCTCACGAGTTCGATCGACGACGTGATGAGTACTACTATGTGACATGCATAGTCACCTGTTCCTGAAGGCGTAGGAAGTCCGGTATATCTGCATCGTGGACTTGACGAGCTCCTGGTTGAAGGGCAGGTACTTGCGCTTCCCTGCGTCGTGCCGGAGCTGCAAGACATGACATGGGTTCGTACGTTCAATGGTGGCCGCAGGGTGAGAGAGCGCGTCGACAAAGCGACCGACCGACCGACCTGAGGGAGATGGAGGTGATGGGCTTGGCGGTGAGCAAGGCGGAGGTATCGCCATCGGCGATGCGCACAATGTAGGGCTCGATGTGAGCGTGCGTTGCGAGCGGCACGCACGCCCCTGAAGCTGGCGGCGTCGGTGCGTCCCGCGAGGCCACGGGACCGGAGGTACTCGGCGCTGGCGTTGTCGCCGAGGATCCGACGCAGCGTGTCCCGCTGCACCGCGGCGGCGTCCCGCGTCAGCGCCTCGAACTCGGCGATCACCGCCTCGCCGCAGAACGCCGCGGCCTGCTGCGTCGTCGTCGTCTTCTTCTCCGGCATGGCGTCGGCCGGACGCCTGCTGCTGCTGGACCGCTGTCGTCTACCTGCGAGGAGCGGCACCCGAACAAGCAGTGAGGACGTGACGCCCAGGGAATCGCGCGGCCTGATTCTCATGGCGCACTGAGCTGTGTTCCACGGCCGCCTTCGTCCGCAGCGGTGGGCGGGGATCGGAAAATGACGGCAGCAATCTCATCGGCCGGAAGGGGGTTAGTGCACGCCCCACTTGGCTCGATCGCAACCAAAATGGGATAAAAAAGTGGAGGAGGCCATGCGATGCGAGACAGCCGGAGAGGACAAAACGCAAAACGAGAGAGAGAGGGAGAGACACGGCCGGCCGGGCGGCGCGCGCGGCGGCGAAACCGGATCACGCACAGGCAGCAGAGCACAGCAGGCGTACTACCCTACCCTTCCCTCCCCTTGGCATGCATGTCCCCGACGATGAGTGCGCGCAAGACGGAGCACCGCGGGGAACCGCGCTTGTCCTACGACCAGATGAGGAGAAGAAAACAGAGGTAGGGAGGGAACCGCACCTGCGGGCGGACGCCGGCCTAGCTTCTTCGCTCCTCCCCTCGCCCTGCTCCGGCTCACCGGCGGCGAGCGAGCTGAAACGGCCGTGCTTGGTGGTGCGGCGTTGCTGACGAAACGACAGACCAGGTCGTCACGCACGACTGGAGTGGACTGCGGTGCGCACGAGGCCAGGCCACCACTGCCTGCATATATACGCACACACGGGCACCACGCCCCGTCCGTGCGTGGAGGCAGGCCGCGGGGCCCAGGGGCAGGCAGGCCCCAGCTGTCAGACAAACGCGTGCTATGCGCGGTAAGAGTAAATAGTAAGTCCACCCGTCCTGCCCCAGCTGCCGATTTCCAGGTAACTCTCTCTAGCCTACAGTAGTCTCTGGGGTGGGAAATTAAAGGTGAAAAAAAAAGGTTAAAAAAAAGGTTTAAAAAAAGGTGGAAAAAAAAAAGATATTAACTAATGGATTGGATCTGCAAGTGATGACGGTTGGTTAAGGAAGAGAAGGAGGAGGACTAGTCAGCCGCAACTAGTGGTGGTCAGCTGACAGCAACGCCCAGCTGATGACAGCGACGCCATCAATATGAATTTGTGCTCATCGAGTGAGCGAGTGTTGAGTGAGTGAGGATAAGGCCAGCACTGGATGTTACCACGATGACAACTACGTCGCCCATTTGCTACTCTTGATATGTGTACTCCATCCTATGGTGTATCAACCACCATCTTCAACGCCCGTGCGCCTACTTTACATTGCGGCTCGGTGGTTTCTTTGTTAGGCTAGTCTTAATGGGGTTTCATGGAAGGTTTAATGCACATTTAATAGGGTGTCACATCAGCTTTTTGCATGAAACTAGGAGGAGAGGGAAGGGAAAAAGTTTCATCTTGGTGAAACTTAGCGTTGTTTCCAACGTCTATGAAACCGTATGAAATTCGCATTGAGAACCTTCATTCGTTTCATCCGTGTGTTGCTCTATGCGGGGAAGAAAGAAAAGGAAGAGGTTGTGGGACCCACAACTATAAAATTAGTCTATGAAAGTGTGCATGAAATTACGCATTGAGAGAGAACCCTATTTCATATCAAAGTTTCACGTTTTTGAAAATCGGAAGGTTTTCACCTTTCATTGAGACTAGCCTTACACAGTTATTAGACGGGCAGGAGGGTTGTGATACTACACTTTTTCTTTCTAGAAAATAGTTGAATATTAAATTTATGCCACCGTGCTCTGTGTACTGTAGTCTGTATTCAGTGCATCAGTCCTACTCAACATTAGTAGAGTCTTGTAGTGTCATGAATTTTGGAGTTTTGTATATAAGGAGATGAGAAAGATGGCTATGTGTTGCTGGTCAGACTCATACACCCTTAGACCGAGCAACGCTATCAATCCATTTTTCTCGTCTCCTCGTACAAAAATTCTAAATCTTAACATCATTAGACCCCCTAGTGGATTGGACGCATTATGGATCATATAGCAATGGGTTGAACTTAACATGACTCGGACTTACAAAAATCACTCCCAAAAATTTGGCAGTTGTGGAGCCTGAAAACACTAGCTTGTTATTAGCTTTTTCTAATAACCCTCAAAAGGTGAATTTGTGAAACAACATGTGTAATGTCGACGCCCATCTATTTTTGCCAACTCTTGTGATGTCACCAACCATTTGCCCCCTCTTAGCTTTCTTAATCCACTAAACCGTTTGCCTCAAAAGCTTAGTGGAGATGAACAAATGACTTGGTATTATATCTACACATGTGTTAGCCATTTGACGTAACAGATGCAACCTTATGCACTTGCTCAGTCTTCACGCACGTAATGATACAAAACAAAAAACAAAACAAAGTTCTAGTTCTCAACATTTTTAGCTTACTTTTCCAACTAACATGCCCCGTGTTTTAAGAAAAAAGAAAAGAAAAAACACCTTGTCTTGTTTTTGCGGATGAAATTAATTGGTTGGAACAAATGTTCCAAAGGCTTATTAGAGATTACAAGCATAATATGATCAAATGTCATGCCAACCGTTCCCGTCCATCTTATTAGATGTTGTTTGTTTGATTGGCCGCCACCATTTCGCCACAACATGGCATGGACAACCACATAAGAAAGAATCAATGTTTTGGTTGTTCTCTTAGTTTGGCGAGCCACAAAAGAATCTCTTGATATCCGTCTGTTTTTCTTCCATACCTGTGGAGCTGATTTTTGTCACCACCACAACTACATATGTGGCTGGCAACTAATAAGCAGGGTCTTAATTGTAGTGCATAGGAGTCAAAACAAATTCCACTATTCCAATCACCCAACACTGTCTAGCTAGTTGAAGAAATTACACTAGTAGTTCACTGAAATGATGATTGGGGTTTCCATTTCCCCTGTTCCTTGACTTTTACACCGCATACCTACAATTCTTTTTCTTAAAAGAAGAAAATATATTCAGATGCGGACGTATTCCAAAATAAATCAGAGTAAGTACAATTTGGTCGGTCTAGCACTCTAGCCCAAATGAATGAAGACAAAATTCTTGCGTATCTCACGCTGGACCTGCAGGTCATATTTAAACCCACTTGTTCCAGGCAGCATGAGCATGCAAGGCCAAGCCAGAGGCAGGGAACCAGAGATTTGCCGGGCCTTATTTCGCGCCATCCCGGAACAGGGACAAGCAGCCCTGCTCTTGACGTCTAACCAACCCGTTGCCTTGCCGCTTTCCAACAACAGGTGAAGCTAGCCAGAGAGACCTGAAAATGAAAAAAAGAAGAAGCGTCCAGGCCATGATGGGCAACAGCGACGTCGTCCATGTCCCAACCAGGAAAGCACTGGCTGAGGCCCGGCCGCCCGGGGCTCGATCGATCCTCCGGTGGGCGGTGCCCGGCATGGCAGGCATCTATATATATCATTGTGATTCCTTATTCGGATATGATGCACGGGAACGGACGGTGATGCGGCCAGCCACGTACGGCTATGGCTCTCCGTGTGTGTGTGTGTGTGTGTCTGTCAGCTCGATGTAAAGCCAACATGTACACCAGCAAAAGAGCAACAACACTTTCTCTGCTGTTGCTCATAAAAGATGGTGGCCGGATATGCTCGGGGGATATTGCTTTGTTGCTGGTGAATATCTTGGGGTTTCTGGACATGGAAAGGGACGGTGCCTACGAGTGCGGCGGGCCGCCGGCCGTGGTCTTGGGAGATGTAGTTTGGGATAGACATGCCAACAGCCGTGTGAGTAGGTGCCCGGGAGCTGGGACTTTGGCCTTTCTCTTGGCGCTGTCCTGTGTGTTCCGTCCTATAAGTCCAGAGCACTATCTCATCAATCTGATCGATAAGAGTTGTGTTTGCGTAACAGGCTGTCTTCACGTTCGTTCACGGTTCACGGGGCTGGGCTGCTGGCATGGTGGTCATCGATCAGCAGGGTCATGGTCCGGACTGAGGACTGTGGAGTACTAGGAGTACGTGTGGACAAGGAGAGAAACAAAAACACGGGCACGGACAGCATGGCTAGAGGAATCTGATGGGAAGGGAGAGTGGTCTACGGACGGCGGAGGACCATCCTAGGACGTAGAGTGGCCGCCGGACGGGCAGGTTGAGCCGCCAATGGCGAGCAAGTACAGCGGCTGGACTGGAGCTGGACCGGACCGCCCGGCCCGAGCACGCCGCGGGGGCCGCCGAGACGACGTGCTGTTTGCAAGGACACGTCGCGGCGCACGACCAGCGGCAGGTATTGGCCTGGCCACGCCGTCCACCGGTTGGTTGGCCATTGGCGTGCGATGCCCCGGCCCGGCCTGCTGGGGTGTTGGGTCGTCCGGTCCCCTCGGGCTCGGCGGCATCGCCTACTCCTACCACCGAGGCTTGCTTGGTCCCTGGAGACGACTGTGTGTCGACTGTGTGTGTGAGCTGCTCTTGCCTCCCGTCATGGGCATGGGTCATGGCTCTGCGTGCCTGTTTCTGTTTGGATTATCAGTTATCACTGCCTAAACATCAACATCTGGGGTGTTCTGCTCGCTCATCGCCACCTACAGCTGCTACGTCCTGTACAATGGTGCTGGTGCTGGTGCTGGTGCTGGTGGGGTAGCTGACTGCCTCAGTGCCTGCCTCATCATGACTTATTATTTACTCCTTCATTCACATAAATAAAAATTAAAAAATATCGATAATGGAACGGGGCATTTTCCCTTAATCTGATCTGAAGCTGGACAGACAGTAGTATTGTCATGTGCCCTCTGACTGACGATCAGAACGATGATGCATATCAGAGAGATTCATGGCCAACCGGTGGGGTTGGTTCCTGGCTGGGAGGTCAACGACGCCATGAATGGCTCTCCACACTCTATTCAGCTACAGGGTCGGTGCCCTGCTCCCACCTCCCAGTGTCTTCGTCCCATTTTGGTGATCTGTCCATTGCCTCGTATTTTCTCTGTCCGCAAGTCTGCCTCCTATTCGCATCAAGCAACGTTGCAACTACACCGTACGTAGTACATGAGTAAACTCTACTTTTTGGGTGGGGATAACCAACGCTATCGCCTGCTCTTTCGTCCTCAATGTCTGCCGGCCATATATTTAACTGAAAGTTAGTCAGACTTGCTATATTAGTCCGCAGTTGCAGATAGTCCCACCCAATAGTTTCAGTCAGGAACAAAGTTTCCGCTACGGGTAATGGATTCACATTTGCAGTACAAGTGATCAAGAGAAGATGAAGAAAAACAGTACAATTATTATACTGTGACTTGTGGATACTCAAAATGGAGTACACAGTGCTCCGGTCTGCTTTTACAGACGTCTCAGCTCACTAGGCGGAGTGCAGACAGAATGCTGAATAATGGTTTATTAGTCAAATAAGTGTCTAGCTAGTCAGGAAATGAGTGGTGCAGATTAGGCTGGGTCCATGTGTCTAATACAGATTGCTTGGAAAGGAAACAAACAAGCTGTTCTTGCGACAATGGTGCCTTTCCCCCAACTTCAATATGAAAATGAAACCTGCATTAACAGGCATATTGCCATGATAGATACATAATTGCAGCCCCCCATAACCTCTGAAAACAATGCATCAGACGCGTCGTATTAATTAGCTCTTCTTGGCACAATGGTGCCTTTCCCCGACATCAATATGAAAAGGAAATCTACATACTAACAGGCATTGACATGATGATAAAACATACTTGCAGGCCGCCCATAATGATGTCTGAAAACAATGCAGCAGACTCCTCGTCACATTCAGTATTCAATTTCTGACAAGAGCTTCTCGCTGTTTTTGGTTGCATATGTCTAGCAAGTGCCCTTTTGTTAGTTGTAGTGAATGATAAAAACAGAATCTACACTTGTAATTGTTACGGCAGACGGTTACATTGAAGACGACTACATGCATGTCTTTATCATGTTTTGCAAGAGAGGGATCTTGCCACCTTGTTGCCGAGGCATGACTTAACAACTCCATGTCCTATGTATCTAAAATGGCAGATTATGCCTCACATCCGCAAACTTAAATGTTGGCCCCAAGATGCAGGGCCCAATGCCAAAAATATGTGTCAGAGACACAAAACCTAAGATGTGTGGCCAGTTTGCAGGTTCAGTAAATTTCTTGATGTTGAATTCCTAATAGAATGCAACGCAAAATAACTTCTATAGGTTGTATATAAAGAAACATCATGTGACTTTCTGGCCAAGATCCCTACATCAATTATTACCTAAAGCTGTACATTTTGGCTACTCTAGCATAAAACTGTCACGTTCTCCATAAGCCTGAAATAAGTCTCAATCTGGCGGTTTCTAGTGAGGTAAATCACTTCCCTTCCATTTAACAGCAAGGATTTGCATCGAAAGCAACTGCAGGGCATTGATGAAATTCTGTAATCCATCCATTTCAAATTATAAGGCGATTCGACTTTTTGTAGATACATTATGTATCCAGACATAGTGCATATCTATTCTAAATGCATAGCAAACATGTATCTAGACAAGCCAAAATGTCTTATAATTTGAATTTGGAATGAAGTGACTACCTAATAATATCAATAACCTATGACTAAAGTTTATCTCTTGCAGAAAACGTTACGAGACCAGCTCCGCGCGGCAAGCGGGTCACAGACGGCATCGCGGGCAACATGGCAAGGCGGCAGGTAGAGGCAGCAACTTGACAAGAATTGGCAGCAGAACTCCTGAGCCTTTGCTTGTTGTTTATTCAGTCGCCAGCTTACTCCGCCATATTTGCTTGTTAAATTATTCCAAAGAAATATTTGCATGTGAATGAAGGTGTTGATTCGTGGAAAGTATACTTGGAATAGTGGAGTGCTAAGGTGTTGGTCAGTTGGTCACTGGTTTTCTTGAGTTTAAACTTGACTACTCGGAGAAGAACCTCCCCATGTGATAGGGACAGAAGGTTTGCCCCTGATCGGTCTTAGGTTGTAGGAGTGAGTGATGGCGGGACGTGGCTTGAACAGGGAAGGACGGCGCCGGAGCGCCGTGGTTTCTTCGCGTGAGAGAAAGAAGAAGAGAGACGGCGAGCGCTGGCTCCCAGGGGGAAGCCGGCAACAATTAGGTTGCACTAGCTTAATTCCAATAATCCAATGTTTACAAGTATTTATACTTCTCTCTCAAATTCTAATAAATCAGTAAAAGATAATTTGGGCCTAGCCCATCTAACTCGGCCGGCTGCTCTGTCCAGCGCCTCCTCCTAGCCACTATTGGGCTTGCGGCGCTGGTAGGAGATGCCGGTCATAACACCACGGCACTCCATTATTCCAAGAATGGCACTCCATGGATTCTTGAGTTTAAAGTATACTTGGAATAATGGAATAATTAGGCCTAAATAACAGAGTTCTAATTACGGCAGATGTGGGGATTTACCCCATATGCAGGCCTAATTTAAGCACTCATAAGTGCATATGAGTCTGGAAGTAAAGTAAATTGGTCACACATCCATTTACAGAAGAGAAGGATTCATGCCCCCAACTCAATAAACTGAGTATCTTAATGATGTACTTATATTAAACAGGATTTTAGCAAGGACAAATAACACGAACACCATAAGTCTTCCTAAACAACACTCCTATGACACATTAAGGCCACTACATTCTTGAAACTACATTTAACAGGTCCTAATTTCTCCAGGAGACCCAACAATTAAATGTGTATGTACAAAAGAGTGTAGCAAGCAGTTGGCTTAAATACTAAAGGGGGCACACACAAAGTCAGTGTAAGGTGTAGACATTACCAGACTATGGATGAAAGTAGGGGTCCTCCTTGTTCTGATAAATTGAAAAAGTTGTTTTGAGTAGTGTGAAGCCACTTTGCGACAGAACTTAAAAGCATATCGATCATACTCATCCAAATCTGAGACAGTCTTTTTTCAGTGGACCATCCCGATCACCATCCAGAAGAAATTCTGCTATGCGAGATCCCCTATATTGAACAGTAGATGCAATCACATACAAGCAGACTGAGAACACTAAAAACTCCGTATCTGTTCATCGTTTCATTTTACTTTACTCTTTAAAATGAAATGCTAAAGAGGAGGTAGAAAAACATAACATGTAAGTTACTTAGCACTGAAATTTTCTCTTAACCTAAATTGTTTAGCTGAACAAAAATTACAGACGGTTTTTTAAGCATTGTGTTCAAGAAACTTAAATAAAAACACTTTTTTTGTTAATCAACACTGCCTATGAAATGCTTGTCAATAATCAAGCGTGAAGCTATTAAACTAATTCAATATTGATTTCTAACAAGTAATGTCAACACATCTAGAAATTAATCTGGATAATGTACCTTGCTAAGAACCTATGTCATCAAATACATGTATACAGGAAAGTTCCTACTATGCTGAAATTCAAGCTGCTTCAAATAATAACCCTTTACTTTGTTTTGGCTAACAATAAATCTCTATTAAATCAGCTAAATACCTTAGTGCAAAAAGGCAATGCGATGCATATAAACATACCTTGGGGCATCTTTGTGGCTAAATCCCTGCTTATTATGAAACAAAGAAGCCTTTTCCACTTGTTCATCCTCAGTTTGCTTCCGGTAGATGGCACAAACAGCCTTCAAGCAAAGCTCGGGATGTACACTAAATGCTGCTAGCATATCTGCCTGATAATCCCACTCTTTAGCTTTCTTTTTCCGGCCAATGCAAGCCATTACATCTTTATAGTCCACCTCACCGTCAGACACTTCTAGTCCTGAAGAGGATTTTTCATTCAGACCAGATTCATCAGCTGAATCACTAGCATTATCACAAGAATCATCATTTATGAACTCATTCATATCATCATCTTCCATATCATCTTCACTCCCTTCAACATCCTTGGGTGGTTCAACAAAGTGGAGCCCTGGACATGCCGGTCTCCGTCCTTTTGATTGACTCTTAACCAACCGAGCAGAATGCCTAGATGCAGGAGCAGAATGCCCTTTGGCCACATCAGATTCATCGCCATCGTCACTCGCCCTCTCTTTTGGCATCTTCTTGAGTGATCTATAGATGGGAACCGTATCATCCTCCTCCTCGGCCCCCGCTCTCAGTCTGAGGCGCAGCTGTGCCCTCACTGCCATCATCATCCTCGCTGTCACAGACTCCATGAAACACGCGGTTGGATTTTGACTGATTCTTAGCCAACCGTGCAGAACGCCTCGTCGCGGGAGCTGAATGTCCTTTGGCATCATCCGATTCATTGTCTATGCCTTCATTGCCATCATCATCCTCACTGTCACTGACTCCATGAAACATGCGGTTGGATTTTGACTGATTCCTAGCCAACCGTGCAGAACGCCCTCGTCGTGGGGGCTGAATGTCCTTTGGCATCATCCGATTCATCGCCATCCTCACTCGGCCTCTCCTTTGGCACCCTCTTGAGCAATTCATATATGGGAACCATATTATGCACATCCTCCTTGTCCTTACTCTCAGCCTCAGGCTCAGCTACTCCCCCATTGCCATCCTCATCCTCACTGTCACTGACTCGACGAAAGGCGCTTCCGACTGCTCATGAGGCCCTCCTGATCACCGTCGTCATCTTTGTCACTCCCAAGCTCATCCTCACCACCACCACCACCATCCTCGCTATCACTGGTGACCACCCGCGCCGCCCCCGCCCCACGGCCACGCTTTTTCCCCGGGGCGTGACGGAAACATCGTCATCCTCCAGACCAGCGCTGCTCTCCCCACTGCTTCCGCCGCCTCCCTCCGCATCGGCTTCTCCCTCGCTCTCTCTGGCCCCCACCCGCTTCCGAGGAGCCGAGACGGCACCGACGCCCTCCTCCTGGCTTCCCCTTTGTTGGCACCGACAGCAGCAGCAGCGCCTCCTCGTCGTCGCTGACCTCGATTGCGTCGCAGGCCACGCCCCCGCCCCGCTTCTCAACCGCCTCGTGGTTGATCCCGCGTAGAACTGGCGCCAATCGACGAGAGATTGGGTCCTCCTCCTCGCCTGTACTGCCCATTCCTTCTCGCCTCGCCACCAACAGGGCCTCCCTCAAGGCCGTGTTCTCGGTCTCCAGGGCAGAGACCCTGGCCTCCAGCTCGGCGACGCGAGAGGACTTGGCGGCGAGCTCGGCGTAGAGGGAGGAGAACTTGGCCGTGGCATCCTCCGCGGAGTCCATCCCCGCGGCCGATGCGTCGCCGAAAACCCTTGCTGGGGTTGGGGAGAAGTGGGAGTGGACGATGTCGATGGAGCGGAACTGGAAGCAAGCTGACGCCCTGCCTCTGCTTCTCGATGCGAATGGGGTTTTCAAGTTGGGCCATCAGGAACAGGCCCATTCGTTGCTATAATGGGCCATATGATTTCCGGCAGCCTAGGCCTTCGGCCCGAAGATCCCCTAGCTCACGCTCATCTCGCCCAAAAATCTTTAATTATCTTCGTTCACTTCATCTGGATTGTAGAGGGAGCAGAGCAGCATAATGGTTCAGGGATCGAGGCTTTCAACTAATACCAAAAATATGGTTTAGTTTGTCACAGCAAAAAGGATGCCACCCCACCCTGCACAAGAAAACCAACTCTTCAAACTTTGCAGCACATCAACACTCCAGGCAAAACAGAAAAGATTCTATCTCGTTCAGAACTATGCTTGCCGGTTTTAGTTACTCATCTTAATTTTGCTCTTTTGTTTGATTTCTTTACTGCAATCACCTAGCTGTGTGTTTTCTTGGCCATTTACATATCGGTATAGGCAAGCATGCTGATATGAGAGCCACTTCAGTTGTTCTCCATAAGTTATGCTTAATAAACTGACCAATGTCGTACTACAACCCTACTGAAACTATTTGTACAACTTACTGAATTACAAGTTATGAATTATAACTATCTGTACCAGCAGACACATATACAAAAAAAAAATACACAAAATGTTTAATTTGTTCATGCTCCTCCATGCACTGTACAACTCACTTGCTTCCTTTACAGAAACCTTGCATTTGTTCACTTAAAAATTGAAGCTGTTTGTAGAAGCAATGTGTGTCTTAAAAAATTAGATGAAATGACCTTATACTGAACTTATAGTGTGGTTTTACTTAGTTTAGATTAAAAATAATAGCTAAAACTATAGTGTGGTTTAGTTTGTATAGATAATATCGTGGCATATTGAAAACTTTAATATGTTCTCTTAATTATTTTCTGGGTTCTTAGTTCAATTCTTTCCTTCTTTCATCTGCCATCCATGTTAATTAGAGAAATCATCTAGCTGTGATGACCTGGGCTGTCCTGTTTAAGCAAACCAAGTTTAAACATGAAAGGTGTGATGCTTATGAGTTAGCTTCACGTGAAGCTATAGTGTGATGATAGTTGATAGATGCAAGATGCCTTATTAAAATGTTCCTCTAGGCTGTGGCTTCAAATTAATTGATATGTGTCTACTATATTGCAATCCATATATGTTTCTGAACACTATATCTATGTGTATTAGTGACCAGATCTATGGGACCAAACTGTGTATTATATATTAGTGATAGAAAACAAGCATATGTGTCCGAACACTACAAACCATATTAGTGACCAGATCGAACGACACTCAATATAAATAAAGCTAAAAATATAAGGAAAATCATGTCCCTAATCTGCATGTTACATGTTCCCCAAAGGCTTTATTCTCACATACTGCCATCTATATGCTCATCATTCATCAAGCTCCACCTTCATCAAGCTCCACCTTAAGAGCACAGAGTAAGGTATGCTCCAACTGTGGTCGTTTCTTCCCCTTCTCGTCTTGGGATGGTGGCAACGCAAAGACGAGGAGAGAGCAGGCTGGGGCGATAACCCCCGCAGATGCTCCACCGGCTAATGGAGATGGAGAATCTGGGAGCTCGAGTCGTTCGTCAAACAACAGAGAATCAACGACGTTGGAGGACGATGAGTATCCTCTCGTGTCATAACGGTGCACAGAGTTTCCAACCCTGTAGCACAACGTTTGGGCGTGGTCAATCCAAGCGCCCCTCGGCCTGTTGAAGGCGAAGGAGCCGTCGAGGAAGAAGCTATACCGTAGATCCCAGTACAGCTTGTCGACGTCATGGTCGTCCTTGCCCTCAATCTCACCAGGCGGCTTCATCACCCAGAACTGGGTCTTCTTGCGAGGCTGAGGATAGAAGCTGACGTTCACGGCGAGGCACATCTGCCCGTTCAGATCAAAACCATTGGCCACCATCTCCCAACTCTCGTGATAATCATTGTAGTTGTAGGGAATACGGTACAAGCGGGGTGTCTCCGTGGCCACATTGAGCACCAACATTCGCGCATCACGAGCGCGTATGTCTGCTGCCGGCACGAATATATTCCCGTCGATGTGTACCGGTGGCGGCGATATGACTGGGTAAAACGGGGAGAGGTAGGACCATTGGCGCCAGCCTCCGCCGCCGCCCAGGGTGTACACGGCGATGTAGTTTGTCCCATGTCCTGGGAAGGAGAGCCGGAACATTTTGTATTCCTTGGTCGTTGGGTTGAACCCTAGGATGAAGAGATGTGACAGGCCGTGGAGCGGTGGCGCCTTTGGAAGCTGCAGCATCTCGCCGGTGACGGGGTTGCACACGATCGCTGGCGCTTGTTCGTCGTGGTCGAGCACGAAGCAAAGGAGGTCATTGCAGACGCCGGCGAGGCGGTATCCGCTTGGGATGGCGATCTGGGAAAGGCCTTTGCACACGAAAGGTTGAAGAAGCTGGCCTCATCGCTCCTTCCGGGCTCGCGGGTTTCTGTGACAAGAAGGACCTCCGGCTTTGACGATGCGGCGGCGGCTGCATGATGGGCTACATGGAGCTTGCGGAAGGACGGATCTGCGACGATGCTGCACCACACCTTGCAAACGCAGGATGACCGGACAAAGTCCTTGGTCGGCAGCCTCAACAATATGTCCGCTATGATATCGGGAGGGATTTCCCTCCGGTTTTCAGATTTCTGAGGGGTCTCCCATGGCAGGGAGAGATTGTTTGAAACCCTAATGTTTTGACGTTTGATGGTATTGATCCTCGGTAGTAGATATATATAGGGTCGTCTAATACGGAGTAACAGCTATGGTCGATGCAAACAATTTCTTTTTTGGTCAAAAATCAGGCAAACTCCGATGAGAACGCCGTTTGAAAATAACGACTAAAGAAAGTGTCCATAGCCCACTACTTATCAAATTGCTGTAGTTATTATATATACTGACGTTTGTGACGTTTGAGGACCTTAAAAAACTATAATTTTAATAATCTTAGATTAAAGTTAACAAGGAGTTAGTTGCTAACATGTTTTTTTTTCTCTCGAACGTGCATTGCACGAAATTCAATAAGAGTTTTTTGTTACATCCTAACCCACACACATTGTCACTAATCCATGGATTAACCGGCCCGCGGGCAACACGAGGTTGTAATTACAAGTAAACAATGCTGACATGTTTATAATTGGTTTGTCTACTTACGATTATGTTGTGAAACTCACTTGAATTTGCACAAGCGAGCCCTTGTTGGTGATTGCAGAGATACATTATTTAAACCAGCTGAATCAAGTCGGAGAAAATAGAAAGAAAAAAAAGAAAGCCAACCAAAGGCCAACCAGAGTTCACCGCGGAGTGATTCACGAAAGAGTCACTAGTGGATTGCTCGTGACTTATGGATCCCTCTTGTGACTTGTGGACTGGGTACCTAGGCGCAGTGACCGGCTTGCGGCCAAGTCCGCCTTCCGCGCCCCCTCGGCCCGAGCGGCAGGCGCGTCGGCCCTCCTCGACAAATGGGAGGGCCGCCAACCCGGGCGCCGTCGACCACCCCGGATCCCTCCATCGCCGCCAGGTTCAACAGCCACTTCACGAACGTCGTGGGGGCTCCTAAGCGCGCGGACATCCGGGAGATCTTCCCCATGCGCGGTTCTCGCTGGGCGAGGACGGTTGAACGTCTCTAGGGCATCCCCTGAGTGGATCTCCATCTCTCTGTCGCACAACTGTGTTTTTCCTTAGTTTACAGCTTGTCTGCATCACCGTTCCAGTCGGTGCCTTGTATTAGTGTTTTTACTTGGCCACCTCCCCGGTAGCTCGCCACGGGAGTTGGCACAAGTCGTGTACGAACTCTCTAAATTTCTTTTAATGAAGTACGAGATAAGCTCGCTTTCGAAAAAAAATAATTGAACTCCCTCCGAGGGATTTGGCACCGCCATTAAGCTTGTGGATTATTAAGTGGGTGTATTGCCACAACGAGGAGTAGCGTATCGGCAAACACGTGAACCTTGGTAAAAATCATCGTGTCAAGTGTCCTTTGCTCGTTGGAAATTTCACTGACCCGGTGATTGGGCACTACATCTACTTGACACCGTTGGTATTGTATCCTAGCACTACTTTGCATTACTTCCATAGTTTTAGACTTGTGTAGTTTGCTTAGTTTCGGATTGACCATCTTGTGTAGCTTCTAGTGGTAGATTTGCTTAATATATCTTGGATCACCTAGGAGCTCCTAGCGACATAGCCTTTGTGTGTATCTAGAGATATTACAATCACTAGAATTGTTAGGTGGCTTGCCTAGTTAGCTTGTAGCACCGCTTGGTTTGCTTCGCCGTCTTATTTGTTAACCGGTTTGCTTAAGTGTGTTGTAGAATTTTTAATAGGCTATTCACCCCATCAAGCCATTAGGACCTTTCTGCTTGCCGCCGCCGCCTCCGAGCTCGACCCGCCGCCATGGGCGACCTCCACGCTGCCGCCGCCTACCCGTACCCAGCCCGGATTAGTCGGCCCTGGCCGGCCCGCGGCGGGCGCCCCGCCGCCGAGCTCACCGCCGGCCACCGCCCGAGGCGGTGGCAAGCGGATTCTATAGGGGGGAGGAAGGGGAGGGGGTGAGGCCGTCGGAACCCTAACTTCAGCGGGAACGCTCATCGTCGAGAACGCTGCTCTTCGTAGTCGTCTCCAGCGTCGTCGCGGTCTTTGCCTGCGCCGTCGTCTTCCTCCCTGCGAGCAGGCCTTGGGCTGTGTGGGCCGTGGGCCGCGGCCTAATAAGGCTGGTCGGCGAATGGGGTTTACATGTTGGTCCCGATCTGGAACAGGCCCACTCTTTTGCTGTAATGGGCCATATTTTCCTCAGTTTCTAAAGATTTTTTTTTCCAGCAGCTATCTATCTCTCTGCAGTGCTGGTGTCTGTCCACGGCAGCAGCCTCCTTGGACAAGCGAGATGCAGGACACAGGGCCGCCGTGCCACTGCCTCCAACCTCTAGTGCACAGCTTGTGCCCATAGTCGGAGATCAAGCCAGGAAGAAGCACCTCTCCTCCAACACATGGTTGTGAGATCTCCTTGGCAATAGTCCTTTGTGCCTTCAGCACCTCGGAATTCCAAATGACCATGTGCTTCGATTCGTTGGTCAGAAGTTCAGAACAAATCAAGTCATGCATCTACCGACTAATGCACAAGCTTGTGCCTTCTTCTTTGCTTGAGTCTTAGATTATTAATTGTTTTGGTTCGGTTAAAAACTTTGAAGCTTATGTGACCACTGCCCTCAGTTTAGCCCATCATACATATCAGTATGGTGATCTTGATAACACCCTTAATTATCTTGCTTCACTTCATCTGGATTCTAGAGGGAGCATAGCAGCATAGTGGTTCCATGCATCTTTGTCATTTTAGAGTTTCAGGGATCGGGGATTTCAACTAATGCCAAAATATGGTTTAGTTTGTCACAGCAAAAAAAGGATGCCACCCCACCCTGAACAAGAAAACCAACTCTGAAAACTTTACAACACATCAACACTCCAGGGAAACAGAAAAAATTCCATCTTAGTTCAGAACTATGCTTGCCGGTTTTAGTTACTCAATCTTAATTCTATTGTTCTGTTTGATTTCTTTACTGCAACACCTAGCTGTGTTTTTTTTTTGGTCATTTACATATAGATATAGGCTTTACCCTGCAAGCATGCTGATATGAGGTCACTTCAGTTGTTCTCCATGAGTTATGCTTAATAAACTGACCAATGTCGTACTACAACCCTACTGAAACTATCTGTACAACTTACTGAATTGTAGTTATATGAATTACAACTATCTGTACCAGCAGACATATATATAAAAAAAAATACACAAAATGTTTAATTTGTTCATGCTCCTCCATGCATTGTACGACTCACTTGCTTCCTTTACACAAACCTTGCATTTGTTCATTTAAAAATTGAAGCTGTTTATAGAAGCAATGTGTGCCTTAAAAATTAGATGAAATGACCTTATACTCGCCTTATAGTGTGGTTTACTTAATTTAGATTAAAAGATAGCTGAAATTATAGTGTGGTTTAGTTTGTATAGATATAGCTGAAATTATAGTGTGGTTTAGTTTGTATAGATATATAATATCGTGGCTGAAATTATAGTGTGGTTTAGTTTGTATAGATATATAATATCGTGGCATATTGAAAACTTTAGTATGTTCTCTTAATTATTCTGGGTTCTTAGTTCAATTCTTTCTTCTTTTATCTGCCATCCATGTTAACTAGAGAAATCATCTAGCTGTGATGACCTGGGTTGTCCTCTCGCCTCCTGTTTAAGCAAACCAAGTTTAAACATGAAAAGTGTGATGCTTATGACTTAGCTTCACGTGACTAAGCTATGTGTATTATATATTAGACTATTAGTGATAGAAAACATTAGTGACCAGATCGAACGACACTCAATATAAATAAAGCTAAAAATATATGGAAAATCATGTCCCTCATCTGCATGTTAGATGTTCCCCAAAGGTTTTATTCTCATATACCATCTCTACCATCTATATGCTCCACCTTTTTTTTTGCGATAAGGAAAAATTCTATTGATACTAAAGTAAGTTACATCCTCTCGTTACAAAAGTAAACCAAACTACTCCACCTCCATTGATGGGAGACAAGAAACCTTGAAAAAGCCATAAATTCCACCATCTAGGATCATCATCCCAAACGGATATGTCACGGACGCAAGCTCGATCGAGAATGAACAGGGGCCATCTCACCATCCACCGCCCGTCATCCTCATACCCATCACTTTTTGTAAAAAGAGGAGTAAACTGCTAAAACTCCACATGCAAACATAATTTGGCGCCCGCCGACACGCCGTCGAACTCATCGTCGTTGCCTTCACCGGATTCGTCATGAGAGAACACAAGTCCAACCGACATCCGAGATAGATATCGTTGGAAAACAAAATCTCACTAGCCTATCGCCATATGGCTGCATAGAACCACAGCGAGACAAAGGAAGGGTCGGAGTACCTTATTCTCCATCAATGGTGATGTCTTCGTCTTGCAATCACCGCCGAGAACGACATGCTCCATTGCTCCATCGATGATCTTGACGACGCCTTTAGGTCGTGGCCAATCTCTTCGATTAGATCTCGAAGAAACCTTGAACCTTGAAGACTCGATCTACTAAGAAAAAACTTATTAAAAATGATGGATCCCCACTCCCTTTAACCCCGGCTTGATGCCGAGGAGAAGGGAGGGGGGACCGATGGTTGAAGGCGGAAGCCGGCGGCGGTGCCCTAGGGTTTGGGGGGGCGGTGCTGCGCACGTGACGGTCGGTCTTTCTTTTTTTTTTTATCTATATATGCTCCACCTTGAGAGCACGTAGCAAGGTGTGCTCGAACCGTGGTCGCTTTCTTCCCTTCTTGTCTTGGGATGGTGGCAATGCAAAGACGAGAGGAGAGAGAGCGACTGGGGCGATAACCCCCCAGATGCTCCACCGGCAAACGTCCACCAAGATTTAGACATCGATGGACATGGAGAATCGGGAGGTCGAGTCGTTCGTCAAACAAAGAGAATCAACGACGTTGGAGGGCGATGAGTATCCTCTCGTGTCATAACGGCATACGTGAGTTTCCAACCCTCAGTAGCACAACGTTTGGGCGTGATCAATCCAAGCGCCCCTCGGCCTTGTTGAAGACGAAGGAGGCGTCGAAGAAGAAGCTATACCTTAGATCGGTACAACTTGTTGTCTTCATGGGCATCCTTGCCCTCAATCTCACCCGACAGCTTCATCACCCAGAAGCGGGTCTTGTGGCGAGGCTGATGAGGACCAGTCGGCGTTCACGCGACGAGGCACATCTGCCCGTTCGGATCAAAACCATCGGCCACCATCTCCCAAACTCGGGGATAATCATTGTAGTTGTAGGGAATACGGTACAAGCGGGGTGTCTCCGCGGGCCACATTGAGCACCAACATTCGCGCATCACGAAGGCGTATGTCTGCTGCCGCATCACGAATATATTCCGTCGATGTGTACCGGCGGCGGCGATATGAATGGGCGAAAGCGGGGAGAGGTAGGACCATTGGCGCCCGACCTCCTCCGCCGCCAGGGGTGTACACGGCGATGTAGTTTGTCCCATGTCCTGGGAAGGAGAGCCGGAACATTTTGTATTCCTTGGTCGTTGGGTTGAACCCTAGGATGAAGAGATGTGACAGCCGCGGAGCGGTGGCGCCTTTGGAAGCTGCAGCATCTCGCCGGTGACGGGTTGCACACGATCGCTGGCGCTTGTTCGTCGTGGTCGAGCACGAAGCAAAGGAGGTCGTTGCAGACGCCCGGCGCAGGCGGTATCCGCTTGGGATGGCGATCTGGGACAAGGCCTTTGCACACGAAAGGTTGAAGAAACTGGCCTCATCGCTCCTTCCGGGCTCGCGGGTTTCTCGTGACAAGAAGGACCTCCGGCTTTGACGATGCGCGGCGGCTGCATGATGGGCTACATGGAACTTGGGGAAGGAGGGATCTGCGACGATGCTGCACCACACCTTGCAAATGCAGGATGACCGGACAAAATCCTTGGTCGGCAGCCTCAGCAATATGTAGGCTATGATATCAGGAGGATTTCCCTCCGGTTTTCAGATTCTGAGGGTCTCCCATGGCAGCGAGATATTGTTTGAAACCCTAATGTTTTGACGTTGATGGTATTGATCCTCGGTAGTAGATATATACTATAGGGTACGAGCTAACAGAAGAGACCGAGTCTTTGTCTAATACGGAGTAACAGCTATATATGCATGGTCGATGCAAACAACTTCTTTTTTTGGTCAAAAATCAGGCAAACTCCGATGAGAACGCCGTTTGAAAATAACGACTAAAGAAAGTGTCCATAGCCCACTACTTATCACATTGCTGTAGTTATTATATATATATATACTGACTTTTGTGACGTTTGAGGACCTTAAAAACTATAATTTTAATAATCTTTAATTAAAGTTAACAAGGAGTTAGTTGCTGACATGTTTTTTTCCTCGAACGTGCATTGCACAAAAATTCATTATTAAGGAGAAGAGAGCTTTTTTGTTACAGACCTAACCCACACACACTGTCAGTAATCCATGGATTAACCGCCCGCGGGGCAACACGAGGTTGTGATTACAAGTAAACAATGCTGAAATGTTTATAATTGCTTTGTCCACTTACGATTATATGTTGTGAAAGTCACTTGAATTTGCACAAGCGAGCCCTCGTCGGTGATTGCAGAGATACATTATTTAAAACCAGCTGAATCAAGTCGGAGAAAATAGAAAAAAAAAAGGCAACCAAAGGACAACCAGAGTTCACCACGGAGTGATTGCAAAGATACATTATTTAGACGTGCTGAGAAAAGGGTTTAAAGATGGTTTTTATGCCTAGAGATATAAATGTGAAATTTTGACAAAAACTGACTAAATTACATATAAAAATGGTGTGTGCACGCCTTTAAGTACCGTTATAAAAGTAGCGCGCTTTGAATGACCGATGATCCCACTTTATATAAAACTAAATCAAAGAGCTTTATTTAGCACTCAGTAACAGTACAAGTAGTACAAAATACAGTCTTGGAAATTATTTTTGAACAAATAAATTAGATTTATTACAAATTGTACAAAAAAAAAGAATTTATATATAGTATATCATTGAAGGAATAATGTCGCGCCCGGTTCTCAAGGCAGGGTCCTGGAACGTCCGCAGCCCATGATGGACTTGGGCAAGCGGCCGACCCTGTCAACACCCTCCTCAAACACCACGCCCATGCCCATGTACACGTGTGACTCGATGTGGCAGTGGAAGAGCCACGCCGAGGGGTTGTCGCCCACGAACCTCACCGCCGTCCACCCCTGGGGGTGCAGCGCCGCCACCGTGTTCTTCATGGCCAGGGGTCCCTCACGTTGAACTTCTGGCGTGTCCCTCTCCGGTCGAACTTGCGTCGCGTAGGCGAGCACCCAGAAGTCGTGCCATGGAGGTGCCATGGGTGCGTCTCGCGCTGTTGTTGAGCGCCACCGTGCCCCGCAGCACCACGCCCACCACGGACCCCGGCGCGGCCCGGTACACCGCGCTGGCTACCGTCCCGCTCGCTGCGTCGGCGGCGGTTTCGATGTCGAGCTCCTGTAGTCGCACGTCTCCGGCGGGGGCGTAGCGCCGAGGCGCCCCGCAGGCCGCGCTTCATCGACACCACGACGGCGTCGCGGGAACGCGAGGGAGACGCCGTTGATGGCCCATTTGGTGTGGCCGCCCGATCCGGTTCTGCGTGTTGAGGAGGAGCAGCTGCGGTCGAGACCGCGGCCGCGGGCAAGCATGTGTTCTCGGTGCGCGACGGCGAGGGATTCTGCTTGCTCCACCCGGGCCGTCACGTCGTCGAGCGGGTCCTTCGCCGCCAGCTGGCCGGGCGGCGGCGCCGCTGGTCGCTTCGGGCGTAGCCGAGGATGGCCATGGCGCTCGTCGTGTTGCGCCCCGGGACACGGCGTGGGACGCCGCCCCGATGGTCCCGGGCGGTCCGGTCGGCGTGACCAGCCAGTAGGTTTCGCCCGAGTAGATGTAGAGGCTATCCACCACGACGGGCCTCACGTAGTGGCCGCCGCCTCCACCACCGTCATGAGGTGGCCCGGATCTCAAAGTTGAGAGCCGGCAACGGCGTCATGCTGCCGATACGAGGCGGTACGCCTTCCCGCCGACGGCAGTGAAGAGCGGCGGCGGCGCCGCAGCGAAGGGCGGGGACGTCGAGCCCGGGCTAGCTGCCATTGCTGTTGGGGGCGGCCGCCGCGGCGGTGGAACGGCTCAACGCTCCCGTTGATGGCGAGGGGGCGTGGCTCGCCGGCAAGAGGCAGCGGGTCGGACGCGGCGACCTGTTCGTACACGCTCTTGTGCCACCGATCCATGAGCGGGGACGGTGCGCTCCTCGTCGTAGGTGAAGGGCTCGGCGGCGCCCGTTTGGCGGTGACACGGCGATCATGCCGTCGAGTCCGGCCACGTGGCGCATCCGGTAGTGGCGTGGTAGAAGTAGGTGCCCGACCTGTCGACGGCGAACCTGTAGGTGAAGGTGTCGTAGGGGGAGTGACGGGCACTGGCGTGGCGCCACGGTGCCGTCGGCCCACGGCGAGCCGATCTGCGGATACCGTGCGGTGGATGCCGTGTTCTCGGTCTCCGGCTTATTGTGCGGTTACCACAATGGTGTCGCCTGCGTGGCACGGATCGCCGGACCTGGGGACTTCGCCCGTTTATGGTCACCGCCGGCTTTTGGGACGCAGTCAAAGGGACTTGTAGTGGTAGGCCACGTCCCAGGTGTGGTGATGCACCTTGGCCTCTGCGGAGGAGACGGAGCGCCGCCAGCGTGCACAGGAGGAGGATGGCGGCGAGCACGCGCAGCAGCAGCGGCGGCGGCGGCATTGTGTTGTCGTCGGTGAGAAACTGATCGAGAACGATGAATGACCGACGAACTGGACGAAGAAGCTAGCTACTGTAGTCTGTAGGTGATATTGAAGCGAATTCAGTGGGGACAGTCCCCACTGCCACTGGGCACCTAAGATCCACGCATGACGCGTGTCTCGGGAGCCGCTGCCCACACGGCTGATTTCGTCGACTCGGTCGCTCGGCTCCTAGGCTCCTTGGTTTCATGCTCACGGCTCACGCTCAGGCCCCCATCCAACCGATGAGGCTGCTCTGCGCCGCCGTCATACACGGAGTGCCGCACCTTCCCGGACCACGGCCGCCGCCGCTCCGCTTCGTCTCCGCCAAGTGCGCCTTCCCGGACCAACTCCAGCCGGCCTCCTCCCCGTAGAGTTCCGGCCCCGAACTCCCCGCCAAATCGCCGACCCGCCCCCTCCCCGCCGAGGTACGCCGCGGACTTCCCGCCAAGCGACGCCCCACCGGAGTGGTGGTGGGCGAAAGAAGGGGAGAGGGAGGAGGACCCCAGCACCGGATGCTCTTCTCCTCGCCATCCGTCGCTGGTACGTTGTCGTCCGCCCCCACTTGACTGTACAAATTTACCACTTTTATTCACATTTAAATTTCCAAATATGCAGTTTACAATCCTATCCGAGTGTGCTAGCTTTCAGAAGTTGCTCCCAGCTAGTAGTGATGCAAATATTCAGAGCTGAAAAAAATACTATTGATGTATTTGGTAAAATAAAAAAGGCTATATTAATGATCCATGGTGATGCTAGCTACCATCACAATTCAATCGACAACAGCAGGTTTCTACATTGACTCCTGAATGCTGTAGCTAAGATACAAATAGTCAAATACTTGATGCTATCTGATTTTTATTCAATACAAAACGATCATAACTTATATGCCACTGCTATCTTCATCCATTTGCTATATCTGGAAATATTATTTTGTGCAAAGGTGTGTTTCCATTCTCTGGAGGCACAGTGATGTTATATGCATCCCAAGTGCTTGCTAGAATGTCTATATGCATGCCAATTGCTTAATTACTCCATGTGCTTCCTAAGTTCATCTTCCCTCTTTCAAGTAAGCATAGTGGTAATACCTTCAGCAGAGTAATCAGCAGAGTATAACTGTACTCCTTTGTTTTTCTATCATGCAGGCAGCTACCAATAAGCACTGGACGCACTCACTAAAAAGAATTGTTCAGTTGCCGACGAAGTTCAGTTGCCTACCAGCACCCTCTCTACATCGCTTCAATCCAGCATTGAACCAACCATTTAAGCCAATCGGAGGTACATATTGCCTCACGACGTTATTTTGTAAGTAGCTAGAGATGACTAGGTAGCAATAGTTATAGCTACTTCTCCAGTTATTTTGTAAGTAGCAAGTAGTCTCTTCTACTGAGTTCTGGAACATATAGCGCAAGAGTTCACTGATTAAGTGTTACCCACTTGGTCTTCAACTACATTCTGCAAACGTTTCTCCTTGGCGCTTTTTACCACTTGAGGAGTTCTAAAACGATATTGTACCTTTCAATGTGTCTGTATTGCTGTTAGTGCAGTCAGTCGAGACTATGGAAAGCTCATCAGATTTATTTTTTTTCAACTTGCGAGTGCATTAAATTTGAAGATGGGCCTGACAATACAAGTGCAGCTATCGACTTCTATACAATATCTGTAAAATGCAATGCTCTTAACTCTAATCATAGGTATTTGTAACAGGGATGGTGACTGCATTTTAGGCTTCCCTGGTGTTTTCTGGAGTGAAGGAAGAGAGGAGTGTCCACACAATCTGATTGCAAGGAAGCTCGTCGAGTCAAGGCCCAAAATGCAAGTTAGGAAGATTCTAGCTCAGAAGACCAATTGAATAGTAAGATGCAGCTGCTTTGAAGAAAGAATCGAGTAGTAATATGCAACTCTTTTATTCTAAATTGCTTTGTTACAGCCAGTTGTACAGATGCTATAAGTTGTAAATGCACATTGTAATTTTCTTATCTGAAATAAATACGCATTTTGAGCCCCCATGGCCGTCATGGACGTTTCTTATCTCATGTCCCGACACTTGTTTCAGCTACTCTTCTTACAGAGAATTTTTTTTTTTTTTTTTTTTTTGGTTTCCTTTTGCTATTACCATGGGAATTTTTATGTGCCATTGAGACACATCTGCTTCATAAACGCAACAATTTCTCTGGTTATTCTAGTTCTATGCATGGTAAAAAATGCACCTTAATATTCTTTTAGTTTCGTGGGAATATCGTCCTCCTCTAACCTATGTTCTGCTTTGCTTTTCCAGACAGAGTATAGGGGCATGATCTCAAGATCGTAAACTGTAGATGTCTTTGATACATTTTTCACTTATACATGACAAGGGAACCCATGGTCCAATTTTTATTTCAAAGGAACTTCTTGCTCATAGTTACAAGGAGAAACTGAAGAATACAATGTCAGGGTTAATTACAGGTTAAGAGCAGATGGACCATGTTGGCAGCAACACAGCTCTAGCTCCCATCCTCTTCCTGATCAGTTCAGACAATTCTTTTCGACGGTCATGATTGGTTCACAGCAACGTTGGGACTGGGGTCCATGCTCAGTTTTGTGCAGATCCTGCCACTTCAGTTGAACTGGATGAGACATGAACATCGCCTTCCTTCTGCAAAGAGAATGGAGATTAAAACAGATTAATAGCCTGTTATAATTCTTCAAAGCATTATAATAAGCAAGTATGCATAAATGAACCCGGTTATCAACTGTCCTGTTTTATTAGAATACCTGTGTATATTCAGAGTTACTGGATGACATATTTTCAGGATAATTGTCAGATAACCTCCCAAATACAAAAAGAAAAAAAAAAGCAAGAAACTGATACTTATACGTACCTGTAATGTACGCTCGTCATCATCGATCCAATCGATAGCATCTATGCTTTGGGCCGAGTCTGTCAACTTGGTGGCTGGTGTCGATGGTGCAGATAGTTGCTCAATGTCTGATTGTGCTTGGAAAACGCAACTCGCTTTGCTTGCGCGAGTAGGAGACGCACATCCAGCTTTCTTCTCGGATGGTGCCGGCAACTCCAATGGCAAATCATGGTTTTGTACGGCCTCCTCGGACTGGTGCTTCATGGAAGAGACGGCCGCGTGGACCTAGAGATGCCAGCGAGAGGCGCCACAGACAGCTTCCTCTCCTCGACCAGTTCTGGCGGTGGCTCAAGCAGCTTAAGTGCCGGCAAGAGAGTTGAGCCGAGCCGTAGCTGAAGCCAAGTTTTTCCCGCTGCGGCTCAAACGGACACGCGTCAGACGTAGGCTACATGTGCCCACGGCGAGCAGGTGCGGACGATCCCCATCTAATTTATTGGTGTGTGTGTGTGTTGAGCCCGGGTGCTTCGACAAACCGGTCGGGTTCAAGTTGCAAAAGCTCTCGTACTTGGCATGCGTCCGTGCATGCATGTACCCAATTTGGACAAATGTCAAATGGTTCAAAAGTTTACCATTTCAAGTTGTTGGGCGTCGTTATATATGCTGAGTTATCTTCAAACGCGAGCGCAATATCTTCAAACGCGAACGCGAGCGCAATATCTTGCAACGCGAGCGCAACTGCCACCCTCTCGCGATCGGTTCGCACCACAACACCTATAAAGGCCCTGTGGAAGCACCCGGGCTCAACACACACACACCAAGCAATATATCACACCTAGCTAGCTTCTTCGTCCAGTTCGTCGGTCGTTATCCTCGATTATTAATGGATCAAAAGTTGAGCATGCTCGTCCTGAATCTTGGGCTGAGCCTCGTCCTCCCGTTGCAGCGGGTAGCCCGACAAGCCGGTGGCTCGATCGAGTGGCTTATGCAGCGACCATGCTGCTCTCGGCACTTACAGTACTTCTCGTGAACTTGTCGTTCATCATCTCCATAATCGAGTACCGGTGCGATCCTCGTTTGATCCTCATGTACTCCGCCTTCGTGTTCTTGAACGCGGCCCTCTACTTCCGGCGCCGGCTCCTCCGCCACTGGCCGGCGGGACTCCACCGCCACCACCTGCGCCCATGGCTCCGCCGCCGCCACCGCTGGTGGCTCCGCTGCGGCCTCGGGTACGCGGCGATCCTTCTTGGTGCAGCGTTCATGTTTCCCTTCTTCTTCTACAGTTCCCCTCCATCTACCATGCCGATGATGCATGTCGGCGTCTGCCTCGGCCTGCTGGCCGTTGTTGAGTACTTCTTCTACTGTCTCGTCGTGCTTCACCTCGATGAGGAAGAGGAGGCCATGCAAATGCACGTGCATGGCCAAGTCTAGCCTCATCCGTCACAACAAATTCGTTAGTGATACGTGTCTGATCGTCCGATTGCCCCTTGGGACATGTCCCACCCAACTTAATTTTCCCTCGCTCTACATGCTCCATATATATATGATTGCACCGATCAATGTTGTCATCACCCTCACCTGCGGATTCGTCGTCACCATCGTCTTCCATCCAGTTGCAGAACTTCATTGTAATTTGGCCTTCCATAGAAGACCACTTTGTAATATGGCTGCTTTATTAATATGATATATATTGTTGTAAAAAAAAGTACACAACATTACTTGTGTTCAGGTTCAGTTTAGCTATTTCAACCAGCTATAGTACGCGCTAGCTATAGCTAACTTGTAGCTTCAAGATAGCAATAGCGCTAAATGTCCATAACTCACTGTTTATTACATTGCTGTAGTTAAATACTTGATTTTTGTGACGTTTGAGGACCTTAAAAATCTATAATTTTAATCTCTGATTAAAGTTAACAAGTACTGACGGGCTACGGTTCTATGGCTCCTCCGCCCGCTCCCCCCCACCAGCCCCCTCTGAGCTCCACCCGCCGCCACCACTACACCCAACTCCGGCCGGCTGTCCCCGCGCCGCCGGCGTGCCCTTCACCGCCCACTGGAGCTTAGGCCTCTCCACCCCGCCTCAGCCTCCTCGCCCCGTGCGCTCTCCCCTGCTTCTCCTCCCAAGCCACCTCCCCGCTCCCACCCCACCGCGCCTTGCCGGCGCCCAAGATCGCCCGTTCAGCAGCCGGAAACTCGCCGCTCCGTCGGTTGCGTCTCGCATATCTCCGACTGGATGGAGCTCCTCCTCGACGCTCCACGGGATACTCGCTCGGATGTGACGGCTAATTCACATCCGGCCGCATGGGCGCGCGGGCGGGATGAAAACCATCATCTCGCCCTGCACATTGCCCAGTACTTTCGGAGAAAGGCGCCACCGGCCTTTCGGCGTACAACTCGCGCCAACGCATCGGGCGGCCGTGCAACAAAGACAGCGATCCACAGGCGGCGCCGCGAGGACAAGAGGGCGGCGAGCGCGAGAGAGGGCGTGGACAATGATGCTCCCCTGCGTCTTCCGGCCGGCACGCTAGTTTCAAAATTTCGTTACGGAAAATTACTTGTGCCGGTTGTTAGGCCTCTAGCTCCTTGGTTTCCCTCCCAAGCATGCGGATATCTCAATCCAACGGAACTAGTCCGTGTGACTGACCCAGCTCGTTATACGCCTAAACTTCCATTTTGCGCCCCGAATCGTTCCTCGCCCAAGCCTATCTTCCCTTCATTTTCTCCACATCCGTCGCCTCTTCTTCCGTCAAATCTCACCTCATCCGCGCCGGAGTTTTTGCTCTCCGTGGCTGCATCTTCCATATCCATGGTTCGCGGATTCGACCATGGCCGCCATCGCCGGCAAGGAAGGGCGCTCCGCTCAACTTGGTTGTTTGAATTATGGGTCGGTCCAAACGACCAAGGCCCACTAGGGAATTTCTTTGGACCCGCCCACTTGCCTCCTAGGCATGATGGCCTCCACCACGGCCGGTTGGGCTCGCCCACCCACTCAACGGCCATAAATTTGAATTTTCAAAATCAGGCAACCGGTCCGGCCCGCTCTAGTCAAGCTGCCGTTCCTGCCATCTCTCAATCCAACAGTGTCGTGCGCCTAGACACCACCGCGGCTTCACGTGTCACAATGTCGAACACCTCGACTCCTCCTCCGGAAGTGGATCGATCAAAACACCCTTATCTCCCTCTGATCACTCTGCACCGGCCTCCTACGCCTCTGTACTCATGAACAGTGCTGTTAAGCCTAAGGGTAGCCTGACGAGTGATGTAGACAACAACGCTTACTCACCTCTCCTCATCGGCGCCTAGGCTCAATCTGATCGACACCGCATCGGTACATCTACGGTACGCCGGACACGTACCCTCGTCGACGACCGAGGTTTTCGCGGTGACGGTACCCTTGCGTGTACATCTTCTCGGCGCCTTGGCAAACACTTTCACCGGGATCAAAAATAACAAGATTATCAAGATTTGTTTTGGATGCTTGGCAAGTGATCACCTCGCGGTGAAAGTGTCGGGACCCTATAAAATGCAAGCGATGCCTCGGTCGACCCGCGAAGTCACCACTTTGCAAAAACACTAAACCCATGGCTTCCGTTCTACCTCGCCCGCCTCCTCCGACTACTACTCGCCCGACCTCTCCCCATCCTCCATTGCGCCATGGCGGTTGCGGCGTCCCTCATGACGTCCGCTCCCTCCTATGTGCACCGCTGCACCCAATACCAGCAATGCTGCCCCTCCTGCTCCCCCGCCCACTCCTGGTGCCGGGTCTTCCACCTCCCCTCCGGCTAGGCGGGCCATGGTGGAAGCCCATGTCGGTGACGGCGAGTGCGAGGTGGCCAAGCGGTTGCCCTCGTCTACGGAGGAGCCCGTACACAGCCCTCATCTGGCTGGTGCGGCGTGCCATGGAGCAGCTGCGCGGCAGCGCCGTCCTTCAGCGGCTGCTTTGGGGCGCGGCGTCGCGGTGATGGTGTTCCGCCTGCGAGGAGCGTGGCGTGTGGTGGCCCGCTCTCCGTTCCACCGGGGAACAACATCGTCGTCGGCGGCGACGGGAGGAGGCGGACAACCGCTTCGCGCCTACGGCGTGGTAATGCGGAGATCGCCGCCGACGACTTTCCCTTGGAGCACTGGAAGGAGGAGCATGCCCGGGAGGAGCTCGGCTCGGGGCGTCGTGCGCTGCATCGATCCCGACTGCGCCGATGAGTATGACTACACCTCCATGCGCGCTGTCGTCTACCTCGACCACGCCCGCGACATCCCCGAGAAGCTGCTCGTGCGCAACCACAGCGGTCCATCCTCCATCGCCAAAATTCGCGCCATCCGCACCTGGCTTGATGCCAACCCCATGCCAGACTTCAGCAACTACATCTTTGGCATGCAGCCTAACCTTCACACCCCACCTGCCTATCACCCGGTTGGCAACCCCCCCACCCAGCTGCCCAACGCACCGCAGAACCTAGTCGCCTCTGTCCTTGAGGTGGAAAGAGCTACCCCTACAACCAGGCGCCCTGCGCGCGGGGGGCCACCACTCCATATCCGGCATCCGGCACAACCCAAGCCCACCTAGCTCGCGGCCCGGTGCTCGGCGCTGCCGTGGCTTGCGGGGAGTTCTCAGAGGAGGGAGAGAACACGCGATGTCGGATGGTCGGTGTGGAAGGAGCACGTGGAGGTGTGGTCTGCCGAGGACGTGGAAAAGGAGCCTGGCCAGGCACAACAACGATGTGAAGGCCGCGCCGCCGGGCGATGGGGGCATCAATCGACGCACCACCTGCGTTCACCGCCGGTGGGAACACGGACACGGAGCATCCCTCACGCCCGAGCGTCGTTTCCTCAGGAAGCGTGCCAAGGACACCGCCCGCAAGCTCAGGAGGAGCACTCGGCTTCAGTCCAAGGAAGTGCCGAGCTTTGAGCTGCCGGAGGACAAGGCGGCGCGCGTCCAGCAAGCCAAGTTTGACTACACTGGTGCATCTCGTCACCTGCGACGCGCCATTTCCCGTTCTTACCTTCTTGCTGACCCTTATTATCATCCTTCGGTGGTGATGGGGACCTGCGGGGAGATTGTCGGTGCATGCGGCACATCCATGAAGGAAGAGGACCGAGGAGGGAGGGCACGACCAGCGTGCCCCGTGGAAGGATGAAGTGCACCATACCCACAAGACGCGAGGGCAACGCTGCAGTCTCAAGGCAGGTTGCCACTCGCACAAGGATGATGGAGGGTGATGGTAGTAGCTTTTGTGTTCGGTGTCTAGGCCCCTTAGTACCAAGCTGTGATAGTGTCTGTGTTGTCAGAAATGCTACAACGTCTTGTAATGACCCTAGTCCACGGACGGGAAGCCCAGGCTGTGCCCTGAGGAATAATGTACAGTTCCGAGGAGTGGCTCGTGCGGTTGGCCACGGCTCCGAAGATGGCGTTGTACCAGTTATCCCATGAATCAAAAGTTCACGGTTGTATTTGGAATGTAAGGGGACTTGGTGATAATGAAAAGTGTGGTGATGTTCTTTTGGAATTCTGTCTTCCGGCAAGATGTTGTGTTGCTTCAAGAAACCAAACTGCAGCATGTTTCCCCGCAAGCTGGCATCCTTTCTCCCCAAACGTCTATCGAATTTCTGCGCCAACCCCTCTAATGGCACGTCGGTGGCATCTTGACACTGGTCGGGTCTTTGCTTTCACCCTCCTCAACTTCGGTCTCTTACGAAAATACAGCATCTCCCGTTCATCTCTCATCCACCACCTCTAACCTCTCCCTCTTCATCACCAACGTCACGCTCCCCGCTGTCCCCCGAACTGCGCCTCCCTTTCCTTGACGAGCTTAAAGCTATCATCCCCACGACAATACTCCTTGGCTTTCTGTGGTGACTTTAACATGATCCGATATGCCCACGAGAAAAATAATGACAATTTCCGTCTCCCCGAAGCTGAAGCTTTCAACAACTACATCAATGATCTATGCCTCATCGAGTTGCCACTCCTCGACCGTTGTTTCACTTGGAGCAACAAGAGAGCCAACCCCACTTGTGGGGGATCAATATTTTGGATGACCCCAATCCGTCAATCAAGACCCTCGACATCATGTCTCGGATGATTCTAACCAAGGACCTCTCCTCCACCCATGGTCGCCTACAGCGAGAGCGGAGGTTACACGGCGCCACGAGCTCTTTCACTGGCGAGACCTCTTTCCGCCTCGCTCGAGGTCTCCGTCGTCGACCCCGAGTGCGTACTTTCGAGCTCTCGGAGCGAGACCTCTTTCCGCCTCGCTCGAGGTCCCCGCCGACGGCCCCTTCAAGTTTGTGCGCTAGAGCTCTCCGGACGCGACCTCTCTCCGATTCGCTCGAGCTCGAGCTCGAGCGAATTTCGCTCAACAAGCGCCCGTCTACGAGCTCGTCCCCCGGCGCCACGGAAGACCGGCATGCGGGAGTTGGCCAACCACTCCCCGGCGGGCATCGAGGCCATGCGGAGGCACGGTGGCGGAAGACGGCCCGTCTGTCGCCCGCCCATGCCCGCGATGACTCCAACGGTCGTCCACCGACGCTGCGGTACGGCGGCGTCGCGCATACCTCATCCACGGCATGGACACCCCCACGCCGGCGGGACCCGATTCCAACCACGATTGGGGCGGTCGCGACCCTTTACCGCCACGGACCGGGATTCGCGTGCGGCCCGGCGACCATTTTGGCATCCAAGGCCGTCAAGAGCTCAGAGGGCCCCGGCCAACCAAAGAGCTCGATCCGAGAGCTTTCGATCGTCGTATCCCCTGTCTACTTTCGGCAACTCCGCCATCATGGCCGGGAAGCGCCGCGCACTACCCGTCACGCCATCGTCCGGCGACATGGGCACCCCATACGAAGGGGACGGCTTCCAACTACGGTCAGGGCGAGGCGACGCATGACCACCGCCCATGCCCCGACCGCCATGTATGCGGCGGCGACCAGTTCTCGGCATCAGGCCGCCGGAGCTCGAGGTAGGCGTTGGCACAACCACGAGCTATTTCGAAGAGCTCTTCGCTGACGGCGGACACGGTATCATATTGTTCCACCTACCCCCGCCCCAACTCGGAGAGCTCACATGTTCTATCCCCCTTGCTACTATAAAAGGAGGGGTAGGGTCTTCGATGAGGGGGCAAGAAAAGAAGAAGAACAACGCACCCGGCTCTTCTCGCACCGCATCCTCACTCTCATATTGGCACTTGCCTCAATCATAGAGACTTGGGGAGCCGCTCCCTCTCTCGCTCCGCTTATGCGCACCCCGGTGCGAGCATTTGAGCTCGGATAGTGAACACACTTTGGACTAGGGAGCCCGACTTTGCCCGAACCGGTATAAATCCTGTGTCATTGTCTCGAGCTAGGCCATTCGGAGTCGCACTAGCCACCATTCATTTGTGACGGTGGTATTAGACCCACGACAGGTTGGCGCCCGGGTAGGGGGCGGCGCTAGTGCGGCGATCTTCCACTCCGATGGCTTCTTCGTCGATACCGCCGGCCGGGCGGCCGTGTTGCGCCGGCACCGCCGACTTCACCGGCCCCGATCCGGGCGAAGTCACTTTCGCGGGGCGTCTTCACCCGCCCGATGCGGCGTGAGGACATTCGGGCGCCTCCGCGACACCGCCCGATTCCATCCTCGCCGACATGGGGCAGGACTCCGTCAAGCCCGCTAGCCCCATCGTAGCGGCGGCGGATCGCTTTTTCGCGCTGATCAGGACCTCCTCCCGACATCTCGGGCCTTGAGCCTCGCGAGGCTACGTTCCGCGATGTCACCTTCTCCATCGCCAACGTCGTCCTCCGGCTCAGCGGCGAAAACGGCCAGCGGTGTGGAAAAATTCACGGCGGCATACGCCAAGATGTACCCGACGGCCGCGGGTCTCCCCTCTTTGGGGCGATGAACCCGGGAAGGCATCGGTCCATGAGCTCGAGCTCGCCCTCGATGGGATGAGCCTCACGGATCGCGACCCCACACGTCGGTGTTACGTGTGCCACGCCCCCGGCGGGGCCACGGCGACCATTCCCCAGCGACTCGGCGCCGCCTCAGACTCCGCCCGGCGGAGCGCGTGACCCGCCCGTCGATCACGTCAAGGCCTCGGCTGGAGGAGCTCGAGGAGCTTTCGAGAGAGGCGGCTCGGAGCGCGAGCCCTCCTCGGCGAGCAAGAAGCAAGGGCGCCTCAAGGGCGCGGAGCGGCGGCGAGACGCCCGCGTGACCAGATCATCGCGACGCGATGCGAGCAAGCGCTCCGCCGGTGTTCGGGGAGAGCCTCCCGAACCTGGCGGACGCCAAGTGCCTCGCAAACGCCCGGTCCCCGAGGACCCCGGCACGCCCGAGCCACGAGCGAGGATCAAGCTCGTGGCGAAGGGCAACGACACGGCAGTGGCAAGCTCCGCGCTCGCACCGTGTCGACTTCAGGAAGAGCCACGAGGCCTCCTCTCATCGAGGTCCACCAAGGCCGGCGGATCGGCGAGAAGCCGCGGCGCCGCAGCGACACCATCGCGCCCGAACGGAAGGCGGAAGCCGCCCAGCGTACAGGCGCGAGGGACGACGGCAAAGCCGCGCGCGGCGACTACGAGCAGCCCCGCCGTCACGATGTCGCGCGGAGGGCGTCATGGCGGCGGCGGCGAGGACAGGGCGCAGCCCCGCCGATCCGCCGCCAGCGGAGTCCGTCTCCCGGGCGAGATCGCGGGCGCTCGGCTCGAGCTCGAGGAGGCCAAGGGCTTTCGGCTCGCGCGCCACCGCAACGCTCCCTTCCCTTCGTTTCCGGGCTCCGACCTCGGTGCGAAGTACAACGGGGAGACCGACCCGCCCACGGCTCGAAGACCTACCGCCTCGGTTGTCAAGCGGAGGGCGCCGGCAATGGACTACTTCATCATCCCCGCCTGCCCCCTCTATCTTGCGGATTCGGCCCGTTCTTGGCTCGAGCACGCCGGAGAGCTTTCATCCGCGGCGGGAGGATTTGCGAGACGTCTTCGTCGGCAACTTCCGGGGCACCTACGCGGGCAGTGCACGACCTGGGATCTCCGGGGATGCAAGAAGAAGAGGGGAGAGCCTGCCTTGACATCGGCGCTTCTCTAAACTGCAACAACCTCTCGAGGCCTCCGACTCGAGATCATCACCGCGTTTACCTTCGGCACCACTTGCGAGAGTCTCATCCGCGGCTCGGCGTCAAGAAGCCTAAGTCGTGAAGGAGCTCACCGACCCCGCCCGGACACGCCGGGGAGAGGGCGCCGTCTCCGCCGTCACGGGCAAGGGCAAGCCCACGGGCGGCGACGAGGCGGGCGCGGGCGGATCAGCTCCCACCCCGCAAGAGGAAGAACAAGAAGAACAAGCGCCCCCCGTGGCGGCGGCGACGAGTTTGTCGCCATCGCGGACAAGCGCAAAACCCAGAAGAAGGGGGAAGAGGCCGCCCACAAGAGCACGCCGACAAGATGCTCGAGGCCCGTGCCCACATCCGCGACGGTCCCGTCAAGCACAAGATGAAGGGACTGTCGGCTCCCCGAAGAAGCCTGCGTGGGGCGCGGCGAAGGGAGGCGCGCGGGGCGACCGGCCCGAGCCTATGGCGGCGAGCCCGAGGACGAGGGCGGCGGCGGCGTCTACATCGAGGGACGGCGCCGTCACGCCGTCGTCGGCGAGAGCCCCGGGCTACGAGTCAAGTCCAAACGAAGCTCACGCAGCGCCCGGCGAAGTCCTCTTCACCGAGCCGGCAGCGCCCGCCTACCTCAAGTGGTCGAGCTTTCGGCGATCACCGGCAGGGGCGATCATCCCGACACATCCCGCACCCGAGGAGGTACCCCGCTCGTCGTCCGATCATCGCACCAAGCGCCTCGGCAAGGTGTTGATGGATGGATGGAAGCGGCGGCCTCAACCTCCTCTACGTCCACGCACTCCAGGCCCTTGGCATCACCAAGGCGCGCCGTCCCTCACGGACCCGATCCATGGCGTAGTACCGGGAAGCCGGATGATCCCGCTCGGGCGAATCGATCTCCCCGTCACCTTCCGGCACCCCGGATAACTTCGGAAGGAGACCCTCGCGTTCGAGGTGCTCCCCCTTCAAGAACGCCCACCATGCGGCTGTTGGGGGCGGCCGTGCTATGCGAAATTCATGGCCGTCCCCAACTACACCTACCTCAAGCTTAAGATCCCCGGGCCCAAGGGGTCATCACCGTCGACTCCACCTTCGAGGCGCAGCGTTCGGGATCGCGAGGCTGCCACCGTCGATGCACGCCGATGCGCGGTGAGATCGGCAGATGCTGCCGAAGATGGCGGCCTGGGCGGTCGCGGAGGACACCCCGAGCTCAAAGAGGCTCAAGGCACGAGCTCGCGCGATGGGCTCGAACGGCCGGGAGATCGAGCCCATCGGTGAGCTCATGAAGACCGTAGGCACTTTCGAGCCCGAAGGGCGCCAAGGAGATAGAGGTCGATAATGATGGCCACGCCCTCCGCAGGGTCCCAGCTCTCTCCTAAATAGGAAGGCGAGCTGTCGACTTCCTCCGCGCAAACCTCGACGTGTTTGCGTGTGGAGAGCCTCAGACTTACCCGGGCATACCGGGGAAGTCGCCGAGCACTCCTTGAACATTAAGCCCGGCTTTCGCCGCGGTGAAGCAACGGCTCGGGCGTTTGATGACGATCGACGCCAAGCAATCGCCGAGGAGATAGATAAACTCTTAGCCGCTAGGTTTTATCAAGGAGGTGTATCATCCCGAGTGGATAGCCAACCCGTACTAGTCAAGAAGAAGAATGGGAAATGGAGAATGTGTGTTGATTACGGGTCTCAACAAGGCATGCCCGAAGGATCCGTTTCCTTTGCCGCTTTATCGACCAAATCGTTGACTCCACCTCCGGGTCGCGAAACCCCATTTTCTCGGCGCCTACTCCGGCTACCACCGGATAGCGATGAACGAGCTCGATCAGCTCGCCACCTCCTTCATCACTCCGTTTGGCGCATGCATTGCGTAACGATGCCCGCCGGTTTGAAGAACAGCGGCGCCACCTTCCAAAGGTGTATGCGAGAAAAGTCTTCAATGAGCTCCTCGGGAAGCTTGTAGAAAGCTTACGTCGATGACATCGTCGTCAAAACGAAATCCTCGAAAAGAGCTCGTCCCGGACCTCAAAAGGGTCTTCGCCAAACTCGAGAATACGGGGTCAAGCTCAACCCAAAAAATGCGTTTCGGGTCCCCGAGGAAGTTGCTTTCGGCTTTATGCGTCTCGAGGAGCGCGGCCGAGGCCAACCGAAAATGCCGCCATCACGAGCATGGGGCGATTAAGAACGTCAAATGCGTACAGCGGCTCACGGGCTGCCTCGCGGCCAGTCGTTTCATAGCCCGGCTCGGGGAGCGAAGCCTCCCTCTCTACAAGCTCGCCAAGAAACCCGGGCGCTTCTCTGGACCGGCGAGGCCCGACAAGCCCTCGACTCCACTCGAAACAACTCCTTGCCAGCCCTTTGTGCTCGTTGCTCCCGCGGCTAATGAGCCAATCCTTCTCTCTACATCTCGGCCACCTCGAAGGTGGTGAGCACCGCGCTCGTCGTCGAGAGAGGAGGAAGGGCGCGCACTCAAGTCTCCGGCGTCCGGTGTGCCGCCGATGAGGTCCTCATCACGCAAAACTCGCTACTCACGGCTCGAAAAGCTGTGTACGCGGCGCTGCTCATCACCCGGCGCAAGCTCGGACATTGCCGACTCCCACCCGGTGACGTGGTCTCGGTATCCCGGGGAGGGTCATCCGACCCAGCCCCGAGGCAGGCCTGCGGCCAAGTGGTGGTCGAGCTCATGGGGAGCCGAAATCACGTCAGCGCCCGTGAGGCGCCATCAAGTCTCGAGGCTCTGGCGGAACTTCATTGCCGAATGGACCGAGGTCGGCAGCCACCTAGGCCCGGCGAGATCAGTCTTTGGACCCTACACTTCGGCGGATCGTGCAAAAAATGCGGCGCGGCGTCGGCTCGTCTTCACCTCTCCGAAGAAGGTGTGCATGAAATACTCCATACGCCTGCACTTCGCGTCCAACAGCGTGGCCGAATCTGGCGTTGGTGAGCGGGCTCACAGTGCGCTTACGAGCTCGGCATCCGGCACCTCGAGGTCGGGGAGACTCGAGCTCGTCAAAAACCAAGTCATGAAAGAGGTCGGACGTCAACCCAAGATGGTCGTACCACGGAGAAGGGCCGAGAACTTGAGGAACATTTCCACGGGCTGGAGGTCAACCACGTCCCACCGCAACCCTCAACACGAAGCGCCGACGCCCTCGCCCTTCGCGTCGGACCGCTTCTTGGTTCCCTGAGTCTTCATGCACGAACAACACAAGCCCCCGACACGGGCCGGGAGGAGCCAGCGGAAGGTGCAGCTCAAGCCCCAGCCAGACCCCATGGACACCCCGACGTCCGCAAGATTCGAACGCTCCCGATACAAAGGGCACGCTTGGCGAGCTGTTACGTGCGGGCTCGGGATTCGACTCGCGGCCGCGAGGGGCCGGGTCGCACTTGACCACCCCGGGCCAGACTGGCGTGTCCGTTGCTCGATGGCTGAAGCAAGGCGCAGCTACCGGGGCATTGAGGAGTCACGACGGCTAGCCCGGAGGGCTAAAGGCGATTGCTCTCGTAGGGAAGAGCTCTACCGGGGCGGGGCAAGCGGCATCCTACAGCGCTGCATCACCGTCGAAGATGGTGGGGAGCTCGTCAAAGAAATCCACGCGGGGAATGCGGCCATCACGCGGCACCACGCTCTCGTCGGGAAAGCTTTCCGTCAAGGTTTCTCTTGGCCGACGCCCGTCGCCGGCGCCACTCGGTCGTCAGGCGTTGCGGGGCTGCGGTTCTTCGTAGCGGACACACCTCCCCCAAGCCCTCCAAACGATTCCGCTCACGGCCGTTCGCCGTCTGGGGTCTTGACATGGTAGGACCGTTCGAGGGACGGGCGGAGGGATACGCATCTCCCTGCGTCGCTATCGACAAGTTCTCCAAATGGATCGAAGTCATGCCCATCATAGCGATGCCGAGCGGAGGAGACCGTCAAGTTCTTCCACCCGGCATTATCCGCCCGGGTCGAACTCGATCATCACCGACAGCGGCACCAACCGTGGGGGAAGTTTCATCGGT